>CAUYQV010159804.1:0-35499 GCA_963574575.1 Galagoides demidoff | reverse complement strand
AAGTTGGTTTCATCCCAGGGATGCAAGGCTGGTTTAACATATGCAAGTCCATAAATTATTCACTGTATTAACAGAAGCAAAAATAAAGACCATATGATCCTCTCAATAGATGCAGAAAAAGCATTTGATAAAATCCAGCATCCTTTTATTTTCTTTTCTTTTCTTTTTTTTTTTTGAGGCAGGGCTTCAAGCTGTCCCCCTGGGTAGAGTGCCATGGCATCTCAGCTCACAGCAACCTCCAACTCCTGGCCTCAAGCGAGTCTCCTGCCTCCACCTCCCAAGTAGCCAGGACGACAGGCGCCCACCACAACACCTGGCTACTTTTTTTTTTTTTTTGAGACAGAGCCTCAAGCTATCCACCTGGGTAGAGTGCCATGGCATCACAGCTCATAGCAACCTCCAACTCCTGGGCTCAAGCGAGTCTCCTGCCTCCGCCTCCCAAGTAGCTGGGACTACAGGCGCCCGCCACAATGCCCGGCCATTTTTTGGTTGCAGCCATTGTTGTTGTTTGGCGGGCCTGGCCTGGGGATTCGAACCCGCTACCTTAGGTGTACGTGGCTGGCGCCCTAGCCGATTGAGCCACAGGTGCCGAGCCAGATGGTATATTTTCTTATAAAAACAAAATAAAACAGCTCTGTAAGAATGATCAGGGCATCTTAATGGTACTAATTAGGATAAAAATACTTATGCTTTCATTCTGTGTTAGAGCTGGATCTTCAGTTTTTGTATAGCCACACTGTTGTCATACACAAAAGGTTATTGTAATATGCTTTTTGGTTTAAAAAAGAAAAGATGCCAATGCTTATCTTCTCATGCTACTAAAATGACCCCTTCATCTTCTCCTTCATCTTGCACCCATCTTCCTTCTCCAGTTAAATTAGCAGTATGAGGAAAGGACTAACCACCCCTTATTGTCACTTGTACTTACACACCTGGCTTGGATTTCCATAACATGAACTTTGTTTCATTATAGTTTAAGATGGCACAGACACCTGGATAGAGGACAGTGTATTCATAAACTGAGGTGCCAATAGTTAGAGCAAGTAAAGAGGGGAATTATTACAAATTCTTAATGGGCTAAACATTGCAACAACATTATGTGGCTTTTGGAAGAGGTAGCACATCAGTTATGACTTAATGTTTGAGTTATGGCTCATCCTCTTGTATGAGTTATTTGAGATCAGACTGTTGATTTGTCTATTGAGTGAGCATGTGCCAATATTTCACTGAAAAAAAAAGGTGCTGGTATGTTCTGCCATCACATATTATCACAGTGAAATTTCAGGTTAATTATATTTTTTTCTCTGATTCAGTATCTTTAGAAATTCAGTGTGAGGGAAGTTGGTAAGCTACAGAGATGGTCAAAGACACTTGGATAACATAACGGGAAAATTATAATAGATTCTGTCCCAAAGATAACATCATTTTATTTTTTCATTCATTTTAATCATTCAACAAATGATTTATTAAAATCCACCCCACTGATCCCTGCATTTTAGTATTTATAGCTTGAATAATCCTTGAGTGTGGGCTACATCTAGTGACCTTCTTGTAAAGGATAGACTATTGCAAAACATATCGATGTCTCTTCATAGAGGCTATAAAAGACTACGACTTTGGTCTTGGTAGGACTGTATTTCTCTCTTTCTCTCTGGCACTCTTCTTTGCCTTCTTGCTTGCTTGTTCTGATAGGGCAGGCTGCCATGCTGTGACATGTTCTATGGAGAAGCCCCTGCGAGAAACTGAAGCAGAAGACTCAGTTAAGCTGAACGTGGATACTGTATAAAGAAAAAAAAAAACTAAGATGGAATCAGCTGTTATTGAAGATTCTCAAGAGCTTTGTTTCATCATTTAATATTAGTTAATGTCAGTTTAACTAGACATAAATACTGTTACCATTTTCTCCATACTTTGGCTACTGTTCTGTTTTCTCTTTTTATAAATTTTTTCCATTCTAGTGCCATACTTTGCCTACTATTCTGTTTTCCCTTTTTATACATTTTTTCCCTTTAGCTACCCTTTTCTTCCATGGCATGCAATTTATCTGTATAAAAAAGACATGTGACTGATGGTAGGATCTTATATCCAGAAAACCTCAAAGACTACCAAGAGACTCCTAGAATGGATAAATAAATTCAGCAAAGTCTCAGGTTACAAAAATAATATACACAAATAAGTAGCATTCCTATACACTAACAAAAGTCAAGCTGAGAGTTAAATAAATGACTCAATACCATTCACAATAGCTACAAAGAAAATAAAATACCTAGGAATATACTTAACCAAGGAGGTGAAAGATCTCTATAAGGAGTACTACAAAACACTGAGGAAAGAGATTGCAGATGACATGAATAAATGGAAAAACATATCATGCTCATGGATCAGTAGAATCAACATTATTAAAATTACCAAACTACCCATGATTTACAGAATCAATGCAATCCTCATCAAAATACTAATGTCATATTTCACATATCTAAAAAAAATAATAATTTTGCACTTCATTTGGAATCAGAAAATAGCTCAGATAGCCAAAGCAATCTATAGCAAAAAGAACAAATCTTGAGGTATCACATTACCAGGCTTTTTACAAGCCTTTAGTAAACAAAACAGAATGGTATTCACACAAAATAGAGAGATAGACCATGGAACAGAACAGGGAACCCAGACATAAAACCATTCACATATAGCCATGTGATCTTTGACAAAGCAGACAATATGCACTGGGGAAAAGAAGCCCTATTCAATAAATGGTGCTGGGAAAATTGGATAGCCATATGCATAATAAGGAAAGAGGATGCATTTCTCTCACTACTCACAAAAATTAATTCAAGATGGATAAAAGACTTAAATATAAGTATAAGTAAGGTATGAAAGCAGAAGAATGTTAGAAGAAAATGTTGGAAAAACTCTTCAAGAGATTTCCATTTAGCCTAGGCAAAGAACTTATGAAGAAGACCCCAATGGCAATCATAGCAACAACAAAAATAAATAAATGGACTTGATTACATTATTCAGCCATGAAGAAGGATGAAGTATGACCTTTTGAAACACTTCTTTTACTACTATTTTATTTTTTTATTAAATAATAACTGTGTACATTAATGTATTTATGGGCTACAATGTCCTGATTTGATATACAATGTGGAAAGCTTACATCCAACTTGTTAATGTAACCATCACCTTGCTTACTTATTGTTGTGGTAAGACATTTATACTCTTAATAGTTTTGAAATGTAACATTGCATTATGCACATTAGGTGAAATCCCACCAAATACCCTCCCACCTCCCAGCCTATTCCTTTCCCTCCCTCCTCTTAGACCTCCTTCTTTCTGGACTATAGTTTTATTTTATCAGTTGTATGAATGTGTATGTGATTATATATTGGTTTCATAATATTATTGAGTACATTGGATACTTTTTCTTCCATTCTTGAGATACTTTACTAAGAAGAATATGTTCCAGCTCCATCCAGGTAAACATAAAAGATATGAAGTCTCCATCTTTTTATGGCTGCATAGTATCCTGTGGTATACATATACCACAGCTTGTTAATCCATCATGGATTGATGGGCACTTGGGCTGCTTCCATGTCTTGGCAATTATGAATTGGGCTGCAATAAACATGCTGGTGCAAATGTCTTTGTTGTAAATGATTTTTTGATCATCTGGGTATATACCTAGTAGAGGAATTGCAGGATTGAATGGCAGGTCTACTTTTAGTTCCTTGAGTACTCTCCAAACTTCTTTCCAAAAAGGACATGTTAACTTGCATTCCCACCAGCAGTGTAGAAGTGTTCCCTTCTTTCCACATCCACACTGACATGGGTAGTTGGTGGGGTAATCTTACTGGAGTTAGATGATATCTCAAAGTGGTTTTGATTTGCATTTCCCTTATGATTTAAGGTGATAGGTATTTTTTCATGTGTTGCTAGGCCACATGCCTATCTTCTTCAGAGAAGCTTCTGTTCAAGTCTCTTACCCACAAAGAAATGCCCACTATTTTATTGATTAGTTTGAGTTCTCTGTGGATTCTAGTTGTCAGACCTTTGTTGGAAACATACCCTGCAAATATCTTTTTCCCATTCTGAAGGCAGTCTGCTTCTTTACTTACTGTGCTCATGGCTGTGCAGAAGATTTTTAGTTTGATCAGATCCCAGTAATATATTTTTGGTATTGCTTCAGTTGCCAGGGGCATCCTCCTTATAAAAAATTCTCCCAGAATTCTTCATTTTGTATGGAACCAGGAAAAAACCCACATAGCCAAGGCAATTCTTAGTAATAAAAAGAAAGTGGAGGGCATTAGCATACCAGACATTAGGCTGTACCACAAGGCCATATTGATCAAAACAGCGTGGTATTGGCACAAAAATAGAGGCATAGACACCTGGAATTGAATAGAAAACCATGAGATGAAGATAACGTCTTATAACCACCTAATCTTTGATAAACCAAACAAGAACATACACTGGGGGAAAGAATCCCTATTCAGTAAATGGTGCTGGGAGAACTGGATAACCACATGTAAAAAAGTGAAACTGGACCTGCACCTTTCTCTACTCTCTAGAATTGATTCAAGATGGATAAAAGATCTAAATCTAAGGGATTAAACAATAAAAATCCTTAAAGAAAGTGGGGGAAAACACTTGAAGGTTTCAGCCAGGGAAAAGACTTTATGAAGAAGACTTCAGTAGCATTTGCAACAGCAGCAAAAATAAACAAGTGGACTTAACTAAACTGAATAGCTACTGTACAGCTAAGGAGACAACAACTAAAGCAATAGACAGTCATCAGAATGGGAAAGGATATTTGCATATTATGAATTGGACAAAAGATTGATAACTCGGATCTACAGAGAATACAAATTAAGAAACATAAAAAAAGCCAACGATCCTTTATATCAATGGGCATGAGAGATGAATAGAACCTTCTCTAAAGAAGACAGGTGAATGGCTAACAAACATGTGAAAAAATGCTCATTGTGGCCATGCAGTGTGGCTCACACTTGTAATCCTACCACTTGGGGGGCTAAGGTGGATGGATTGCCTGAGTTCAGTGGTTTGAGACCAGCCTGATCCAGAGTGAGACTCCATCTCTAAAGAAATAGCCAGGCACGGTGGTAGGCACCTGTAGTCCCAACTATTCGGGAGACTGAGGCAAGAGAATTGCTTGAGCCCAAGAGTTTGAGGTTGCTGTGAGCTATGACACTATGGCACTCTACCAAGGGTCACAAAGTGAGACTCTGTCTTCAAAAGAAAAAAAAAAGCCCATTGTCCCTAATTATCAGAAAAATGCAAATCAAATCCACCCTGAGGTATCACCTAACCCCAGTGAAAATGGCCCATGTCACGTCTCAAAGCTCCAGATGCTGGTGTGGATGTGGAGAGAAGGGGACATTTTACATTGCTGGTGGGACTGCAAACTAATACAACCTTTTGGAAGGAAGTATGGAGAATTCTCAAAGAACTCAAGAACCCATTTGATCCTGCAATCCCATTACTAGGCATCTACCCAGAAGAAAAAAAAATCCTTGTAGGACACTTGCACTAGACTGTTTATTGCAGCTCAATTTACAATTGCCAAAATGTGGAAACAACCTAAATGCCCACCAATCCAGAAATGGATTAACAAGCTGTGGTATATGTATACCATGGAATATTATTCAGCTGCTAAAAAGATGGAGACTATATATCTTTTGTACTAACTTGGATGGAGGTGGAACACATTCTTCTTAGTAAAGCATCACAAGAATGGAGAAGCAAGAATCCAATGTACTCCATTTTGATATGAGGACAATTAATGACATAATACATGGGGGGAATCGGGGAGCAGAGAGAACGAAGGAGGGAAAGGTATGGGGGTCACGGTGCTTGGAACACCTCTTGGGGGAGGAACACGTTTGTAAGAGGGACTTTGCCTGACAAATGCAATTAATATAACCTGGATCTTTGTACCCTCAATGAATCCCCAACAATTAAAAAAATTTTTTTCCCCAGGCCAATTTCTTCAAGCGTTTTTGATGCACTCTTTCCTAGTATTTTTATAGTTTCATGTCTTAAGTTTAAATCTTTTATCCAGTGAGAATCAATTTTTATTAATGTTAAAAGGTGGGGGTCCAGTTGCAGTCTTCAACAGGTTGCCAGCCAGTCACCGAGCACCATTTGTTAAATAGGGAATCTTTCTCCCAATGAATGCTTTTGATAGGCTTATCAAAGATCAAATGATGACAAGTGGCTGGGCTCATCTCTTGGTTCTCTATTCTGCTCCATATATCTACCTCTTTATTTTTTGTGCCAGCACCATGCTGTTTTGATCACTATACATTTATAGTATAGCCTAAAGTCTGGTAATGTGATAACTCGATTTGTTTTTACTTCTGAGTAATGTATTGACTATTCCAGGTTTTTTCTGATTCCATATAAAATGAAGTACTATTTTTTCATGATCTTTAATGTATGACAATGGTGATTTATTAGGGATTGCATTAAATCTGTAGATTATTTTGAATAGTATGGACATTTTAATGATGTTGATTCTTTCCAGCTCTGAGCATGGAATGTTTTTCCATTTGTTAACATCTTCAGCTATTTCTTTTCTCAGAGTTTCATAATTCTCTTTATAGAGATCTTTTATGTCCTTTGTTAGGTAAATTCCCAGATATTTCATCTTCTTTGGCAGTACTGTAAAAGGAATAGAGTCCTTGACTATATTTTCAGCTTGCTATTGTTAGTATATATAAAAGCTACTGATTTGTAAGTATTGATTTTGTATCCTGAGACGCTGTTGTATTCCTTGATCACTTCTATGAGTTTTGTAGTTGAGTTCCTGGGGTTTTCCAGGTATAAGATCATGTCATCCACAAAGAGTGAGAGTTTAATCTCCCCATCTGGATACCCTTGATCTCCTTTTCTTGCCTAATTGCCATGGCTAAGACTTCCACTACTGTGTATTTTGCACAATTTGGATGGAACTAGAGACCATTTTCTAAAGTGAAGAATCTGAAGAATGGAAAAACAAACACTACATGTGCTTGCTATTAAATTGGAACTAACAAATGAGCACACATGTCTACAGAGGGAAAGAAAACTCAGTGGAAATCAAGCAGGGGGAGAGGGGAGAAGGTAATGGGCAAAAACCTACCTAACAGGTACCATGGACACTATCTGAGTGATGGGCACACTGAGTCAAGCATAACAAAATCAATATATAATCAAAAACATTTGTATTCCCGCAATATTTTATGTTAAATATTTTTGAATATATATACTTATTAAAAAAAAGAAAAGACTTGTGCTTCCAGGCCAAAGTTTATTGATTCTGTATTCTTACTTATCTTTTCTGAAAATTAAGTTTCCTATTTGTAAAATAGTAATATAATATCTGGTATTTGGGCATGACCTTTTTATTTCAAATGACAGAAACTTAGATCAGGCTAACTTAGAAAAACAATAAAAGTAAAAATTTATTGATTTGGGTAACTTCAGAAAAGGTGCAAGTGAGGCTCAAGGATTGCTGACACCAGGGACTTCAGTGTCACAAGAACAGTCCCTTTGCATCTATAAACTCTGCTTCTCTCTGGTTAGCTTCATTTTGTCAGGTTGGCTTCTTTCATATGGCTAGAAGCTTAGTTATAAGCAGCCTCTATTTCTTATAACTGTGACAACAGCTTTGCCATCACAGAGGGACTGATTTAATCAATGATTTAGCTCCAATTTAATCAACAACAAGGAAAGCCTGATTGGGACACCTTGGGTTACATTGGTTGTGAGAAGTAGCAGAGGTCAATATTTGAAAAATTTTAAGAAAACTGCCTGGTTAGAATGCATATGCGTATGTGGGGGCTGATGGGTAGGGCAGTATACCTTTTGTTTTGAAGGATTATTATTAGAGTTAGAAACCAAATTCTTCCTAAGAACTTAGTTATATTATTATTTTGTATGGGTGTGAAAGGAATAGTCTTATCTGTACACATCTAAAATAAAAGCTACCCTTGAACAATTTGGGAGTTGTGGGAACCAACTTACATGCAGAAGAAAATTCATATATGACTACCTATAATTTTTGACTCCCCCAGGACTAAACTACCAATAGTCTACTGCCTTACTGATAATATAAATAATTGATTAACATATATTATATAAGTTCTATGTATTATATATTATACATAATTCACTATAAAAGTTTTGTGAAAAACTGTGTTATGGTCCATTATTTCACTTTGAAGAAACATAGTTGACAGTGTCCTTTCTCATTCACCTGTGCAAGTTTCAACTTCCTTGGCTTATTGGTATTGCTGGGAAGGCTTTATTTGTTTCCATCCACAGAGATTTTACATTTATTACATTTTGCATATCTCAAAACTTTCGTAATGATCTATGTATTCATAAAATAAGCTAGAGAAGATAAAATGTTATTAAGAGAATCATAAGGAAGAGAAAATATAAGTGGATCATCATAAAGGTCTTCATTCTCATAATATCCATGCTGATTAGGCTGAGAAGGAGGAGGAAGAGAAGGAGATGTTCTTGCTGTCTTGGGGTAGCAGAGATGGAAGAGGTAGGTGAGGTTTAAGGGGAGACAAGAGAGACAAGTACACTTGTGTAACTTTATCGAGATACATTGTAATTTCTGTCTGACCTTTTTGCTTTTTCTTTTCTTTAAAAATATTCCAAAAACACCAAAAATTCCTTTGGTGTGATGTCTTTTAGGTCTTGAATTTCTCCAAGATCTATATCTTTAAACCTTTCACCCCCCCCCACCTTTTTTTGGAGAAGGGATATCCACAATCTCTTTGATGATTTCTTCTATTGGCTCTGTTATAAATCCTGTGACATCATGTACAATATCTGGACACAGTTTTCTCCCCTCCAGGAATTCATTGTTTCAGACTTGATGGCTTTCTATAACAATGATAGCATTTTCGGTGGTGTCATCCTTCCAAAATTTCACAATATTCTATTAGGGTTTTCTTACACAGATAGCACTGACAATCTTTTCCATGGAGTACTGTGTATAATGAGTGTTAATGGTCCTTAGGAGCCTGTGATCTAGTGGCTGGATTAGAGATGTTGTGTTTGGGGTAAGTAGACCATTTTGATGTCTTCAATGTTGAACTCATAAGGTTCTGTGTGGCTAGGGACATTTTCCAATATCAAAAGAACTTTAAGGCAGTCCTTTATTGGCAAAGTACTTCCTGACTTCTTGGACAAAGCATCAGTGGAATCAATTCAAACAAAAGATTTTCATTGTTCAGGCCTTCTTGTATAACCAAAAGGCTGGCAGCTGGAGTTTGTCCTTCCTTTAAGGCTTAGCGTTTTAGCAACTTTATAGGTAAGGACAGACCTGATCAGAAACTGACAATATTTGAACAATAGGGTTGTTCAGACATAAATCCTGGTGCTTGCTTCTTTTACTTATTAATAAACATATTTTGTGGCATGTTCCCACTAGAATAGAGCACTTTTGTCTGCATTAAAAACCTGTTCAGGCAGAGATCCTTTCTCCTCAATGATTTTCTTATGGGTCTAGAAACTTGTCTGCAGATTCTTGATCACTAGAAGCTGCTGCTTTTGTTGTCTTAACATTTTTAAAGCCAAACCTCTTTTTAAAATCATTAAACCATCCTTTTTTGGCATTAAACTCCCCAGCTTCAGATATTTTACCTTCCTTTTGCTTTAAGTTGTCGTATAATGACTTTGCTTTTTCTTGAATCATACACCCACATAAAAGCTGCATTTTCAATAGTAGATATTTTGCAAAAAAAAAAAAAAAGTGAAAGGTTTTTGTGCCTGCTGGCATAGCTTCAGCAAGGGCTTCCCAAATTTTCTTCTCCTTTCTTACAGTGGTCTTAATACTGGATTTGTTTATTTTGAAATGGAGGGCAATTATGCTGTAGACATTACTCTATGCAATATATAGTATGTAGATATTCAACTTTTTCTTACAATGTTATGACTCTTCTCTGTTTCTTGGGAGCATCCCTTTATATGGATGCCATGGTGTTATTTAAAGTTTATGTTAAATACAATGAAAAATACATAAGAACTTCAAGAGATAACTTTTTACAGAAATTTGCAATTTACTGAAGAGAAAACCTGCTCACATGAAGATTTTAAGTGAATAACACAATACTTGAGCTCACTGCAATAGCAACAGGAGGTGGTATGAAATTATTACCAGTATGTACTATAGTTAATTTTATGCAGTTATAATTTAATACTGCATTTTTACATTTGTTTACATTTCTCTTGACTGCAAACGATGCCATATATGGTCTGTAAATTCTTTGTGCATAAATTGTAATAAAGTTTAGCCTTTTATAGTAGATTTGTACTATATAGATTTTTATGGTACTAAATGATAAAATAGACTAGTGCCTACATATATTTTATCTATTCATGACATGCCTAACTTTTTCTTTTCTTTTTGTTATTTCTAGGCCAGGTGGTTTGTCTGTGAGTTTTTGAAAATTGTCACAAATCTCCAAAAAATTTTCCAATATATTTAACTTTAAAAATATGCATGTAAGTGGATCCACACAGTTCAAGCCTGTGTTGTTCAAGGTTCAACTGTTTAATCTGATCTCTATCCTCATCATTAGCTAATTTTAAAATGAAATATTACGATGGGAATGGTAAATGTAAAATGAGACATTAGTATTACCTAATTGCTTCTCTTTAGAGTTTTCTCTATAAAGGGTTTTGGCATGGAAAAATAGAAGACATAAGATTAAAGAAAAACTTTTAAAGAGACAATAACTATCTTTAATCCCATCTGCTCTTATTTTTGCATATTTCCTTCTAGGGCTCTTCCATATCCCCAAAACATTTGTTCACAATTGTATTTATCTATTACTTTCTATTCTGCTTTTAATATTATATAGTATTTCCTGTCTTTCTAGGAGGTAATTGGAATGATTACCTAGTGGATACATATTATTCCATCATGTGAATGGATCATAGTTCATAATATACTTCCCCTTTATTGTTGGATTAAGAAGGTAAGGAAAGAAAACAATGAATCTTTCTGCGTCATCTACAGATGCAATAAGAAGAGAAGAGTACTGACAGATCAAATGTGACCAAAAGGCCAGTTTTTAAAGGAAAAGGAGTGAATGAATCTTGGAAATGATAGTAATTTTTATGTTCCAAAAAAATTTTTGAAGAATTATAAAGATTGTGCTTTAGGACCACTTAAGAGAAAGTGTTAACCAGTAAGAACTAAATTATGTTCACTAAGAAGAAATCTTACCAAAGTAAATTTTTTTCCTTTTTGGCTGAGGTTTGTGGCTTGATCTATTGGGAAGTTCCATACACAAAGTATCTATTGATTTCAGTAAAGGAGTTTACAAAGGCTTCCATGTCATACATACTGTGCTATATAACTGAGATGATGAATTTGCACTTAAGTAAGTTTGCAGTTGATTGAACAACTATCGTGGTATGACAACAAAACAATCTAAAGTAATCTTAGGCTCATTAATAGATGTGTAATACTCATAAAAATGAACATAAAAGCCCTGCTGGTCATTAAAATTAATAGTGCTCAGGAAGGTCCTTGGCTGTCAGGTACCTGTTCTTTTCAAAGTCAGCACTGTGGAAAAGACAAAAGAATAGTACAAAGTTAAAAAGGTCAAGGATAAAGAAAATTGAAAGTAAATAAGAATTTCAGCTATGGATGAAGGAAAGAGAACATTTTTTACTTAGTCTAATAGGCAGGCATTGTAATTGTGTCTGACCAGGCAGAATTAGTAAGTAATGGATTCCCTGAGAAATAGTATTTTATCTCATTGATCTTTCTAATCCTGTCTCCCCTCTAAAGCCTAGTGGTTTTATGCACAGAACAGAGGAAATACTTGGTAAATAATTACTAAATAAATGATAAATGGATGCATGAATTGGGTTACTTTCCAGGCTGAGAAGATGTTCGTCAAGATCAATGAAACAGTATGATTTACCTAAGGCAGTGAGTGCTACTGCCTCTAGCTTTCTGCAAAGAGTATTCTTTAATGCGTTTATAGTGAGGCAATCCAACTCTTTCCTTTTTAGATAATAAAGCTAAATGCTCTGAAAGATCAAGAGGTTTTTTCCAAGATCCTATTGCTAATTGGAAGCATAGTTGATTTCGGAAATACTAGTGTTTTGAATCGCAATTCAGCAGACCTCTTTCCCTGCTTTGTTCCTGCCCTGTTGCTTTCTGCCTCAGTTGCTTTAGAGACCATCACTTCGTATGTTTTCCGTCTGGGCACTTGATGTAATTGAACTCATGTCAATCACGCCTGAGTTCACTTCCTGCCACCACTCTTTGCCTTCCAACTTGATCTGCATTGTTGTCTTCATATCTATTTTAGTCTATTGGCATCTTCCTTGTACTCCTTACTATTCTTTGTTTCTCTGTCTGGGATTTTGGTCCTCAACTCTATCCTATTTTTTTTTCTCTTAAAAAGGCAAAAATAATGCTTTTATTAGATATCTAACAGATTATTCCAAAACTAAGTGGTTTAAACTATGAACATTTATCACTTCAGTTTTTATGGGGAAGGAATTGGGAGATGCTTAGCTAGACAGATCTGGTTTAAGGTCTCTCATGAGAGTTCAGTCCAAATATTGCCTGGGGCTATAGTCTCATCTGATCAGGCTCAACTGGGGAGAATGCATTAACAAAATCATTCACATGGTTGTTGGCAGGCCTAAGTTATTAACTAGTTGTTGGTCAAAGGTTTCAATTCCTTACCACATAGGCCTATGTATAAGTTTCCTGAGTACATTCATGATATGACAGCCAGCATTATTCAGAGCTACTGAGCTATTGAGCTAAAAAATAGAGATAGATAGAGATAAAGAGAATGAGATTACAAGATGGAAGCCATTATTTTTTATCACTCAATCTTGGAAGTGACATGCCATCTACCATATGTTATTTACACAAACCTTCCTGGTACAGTATGGGAAGAACTACACAAAGATATGAATATCAAGAGTTGGGGATCATTAGAGCCCATCTTGGAGACTGTTTACCACAAGGGTACAGTAGTGCTATTTGCAGAAATAATTGAAATGTATTTAAAAGAGGCTGGGCATGGTGGCTTATGTTGGTAATCTTGGCACTTAGGAAGGCTGAGGTGGAAGGATCACTTGAGCCCAGGAGCTTGAAACTAGCCTGGGCAACATGATGAGATCCCATCTCTACAAAGAATAAACAAATTAGCCAGGAATGGTGGTATGTACCTACAGTCCTAGCTACTCAGTTGCCTGAGGCAGGATCTCTTGAGCCCAGGAATTGAGGCGGCTGTGAGCTATGGTGATGCCATGCACTTCAGGCTAGGTGTCAGAACAAGATCATATCTCAAAAAAATTATTTTAAAAGCAGAATAAAACCCATATAGCTAAGGCAATTCTTAGTAATAAAAACAAAGATGGGGGCATCAACACAGGAGATTTTAGACTGTACTACAAGGCCATAGTGGTCAAGACAGCATGGTACTGGCACAAAAATAGAGACATAGACATTTGGAATCGAATAGAAAACCAGGAAATGAAACTAACATCGTACAACGACATAATCTTCAATAAACCAAACAAGAACATACATTGGAGAAAAGACTCCCTAGTCAATAAATGAGAACTGGATATCCACATGTAGAAGAGTGAAAGTGGACCAATACCTTTCTCCATTCACAAAAATTGATTCAAGATGAAGGACTTACATTTAAGGCATGAAATGATAAAAATCCTCAAAGAAAGCATAGGAAAAACACTGGAAGATATTAGCCTGGAGAAAGACTTCATGAAGAAGACTGCTGTGGCAATTGCAACAACAATAAAAATAAACAAATGGGACTTAATTAAACTGAAAAGCTTCTGTACAGCTAAGGAGACAACAACCAAAACAAATAAACAACCTACACATTGGGAAAGGATATTTGCATATTTTGAATCAGACAAAAGCTTGATAACTAGGATCAATAGAGAACTTAATCCACATGAGAAAAGCCAACAATCCCATAAATCAATGGGGAAGAGAGATGAATAGAACCTTTTCTAAAGAAGGCAGACGAATGGCTAGCAAACATATGAAAAAATGCTCATCGTCCCTAATTATTAGAGAAATATAAATCAAAACCGCCCTGAGATATCATCTAACTCCAGTGAGAATGGCCTGCATCACAAAATCTCAAAACTGCAGATGCTGGCGTGGATGTGGAGAGAAAGGAACACTTTTACACTGCTAGTGGGACTGCAAACTATACAACTTTTTTAGAAGGAAGTATGGGAAACTCTCAAAGAACTCAAGCTAGACCTCCCATTTGATCTTGCCATCCCATTACTAGACTTCCACCAAGAAGGAAAAAAATCCTTTTATCATAAGGACACTTGCACTAGACTTTTTATTGCAGCCCAATTTATAATTGTCAAAATGTGGAAACAGCATAAATGCCCCCCAACTCAGGAATGGATTAATAAGCTGTGGTATATGTATACCATGGGATACTATTCAGCCATTAAAAAAATGGAGACTTTACAGCTTGTGTATTAATCTGGATGGAAGTGGAACACATTCTTCTTAGTAAAGCATCACAAGAATGGAAAAGCAAAATCTTACATATCCAATTTTGATATGAGGACAATTAATGACACGGTGAGGGATGGGAGAAGTGAAGAACAGAGAGAGAGGGAAGGAGGGAGGGGGTGGGGTCTCTGTATGCTATATACCATACCTTTTGGGGCAAGGCACAATTGTAAGAGGGACTTTACCTAACAAATGCAATCAGTGTACCTGGCTTCTTGTACCCTTAATGAATCCCCTGACAATAAAAAAAAAAAGCTATTTTAATAGGTGATATGTTTGTATAGTCTAAATATCAAAATAATACTGTATAAAATTATATTTAATACAATTTTATACCATTCTTGCTATATTCCTTCCCCCTTCTGACAGGTAACCATTTAATGTTTCCTGTATGTTTATGATAGCAGAGCTTGTGAAACTTTAAAAATAAAAGGCCAAATTAGCAAGTATTTTAGGCTTTATGGGACATACAGTCTCAGTCACAACTACTCAATTCTATTCTTGTACCATGAAAGCACTTATAAATGATAGATAACAAAGAAGAGATCATGGCTATGTGCCAATAAAACTTCATTTGTGGATCCTGAAATTTGAATTTTTAAAATAATTTTTTGTGTCAAGAGGTATTATTGATTTTTTTTAGCCATTAAAAAATGTAAAAATCATTCTCAGCTTGTGGGCTGTGTAAAAACAGGTAGATTTTTTCCACTGGCAGTAGTTTTCTAACCTATTTTCTAGATTTTGTTCATGCAAATATGAATATGTAGCTTTTTTTCAGTCTTTATTAAGAGTATTGAACAATTCTAGGTCTCTTTAGACCAGGCCTCTTACCTATGAGTCTCTCAATTTTGGGTTGCTGGAAATCTTCTGGCCAATACCGTAGGTCCTTAGCAGCCATTCAACAGGCATACTTTTTTATAAAGCTGGGCTTTTCTTCCCCTTGCTCAGAATGAGTATAACTTCATTATGTAATATCCTGAATCATGAGGGCCAGAATGGATCTTGAATCTCATTTTATTCACATCCCTCCTCCTTTCTCCATTTTATAGACAAGGAATGAGAGGTCTAGAGCTTTCATAATTTTCTTTTATCAGAGGTAGAAATAAAGGTCAAGGAAAGCCTTGCTTTATTGTAGGTTATATATAGTGGGAAAATTGAAAATTATAGGATCTGCAGTGTCCACACTCATTGAAGCTTCCAATTTCTCTCTTCCTTTACTTGGAACATTGACAGTGGTGTGTGTTTCTAGCACTTTGTGTTTACATGGGCACATTTGGTGTTCCATCAGTATTTACAGGAATGTATCAGGATGTTCATGGCTGCTAGGGAGCGTCAGAGGCCGGGGAGGACCAGAGGAGGGGTGGACTTGTAATAGGATTATGGAATTTGGTGGGAAGTAGATAAATAGAAGCTTACATTTCTGCGTCTATTCTTTTCTTTTCTTTCCTTTACATCTGGGGGACAGAGTTTCAGAGGAATGGAAAAAATAAGGATGAATAACTTTTCTATAACTTTTCTTCCTTCCTTCCTTCCTTTTTCTTGTCTTTTTCTTTTCTTTTCTTTTTTTTTTTTTTTTTGATTTAGGGTCTTTCTCTGCCCCCTAGACTGGAGCACAGTGGCCTCATCATAACTCACTGTAACTTCAAACTCCATTGCTCAAGCAATCATCTTCAACCTCAGCCTCCTGAGTAGCTGAAACTATAGGCACACACCACAATATCCAGCTAATTTTTCTGTGTTTATTTGTTTGTTTGTTTTTCGTAGAGATAGAGTCTTGTTCCTACTCAGGTTGCTCTTTAAATCCTGACCTCAAGCAATACTCTCTTCTCAGCCTCCCAAAGTGCTAGGATTAAAGGTGTGAGTCACCAAATCTGGCCAATTGCCTTTTTTTTTTCAACCCGTGAGCTTGATGGGTTGAAAAAAAGCACGTATAGTATCATATTTAATGGTGCCTTGAAGACACGTTGAAGTTTTGTTGTGTTGCAACTGTTGTCTACGCTGGAAAGAGGTTAATTAGAGGGAAGATAAGGAGAAGGCATTTAGGCAAATAGATTGGTGACAGTTTAAGGAGACCAAACTTTTTTCACTACCCAACAAGCTAATATGGAGCATGAATTTTTTTCTTGTGCTTCAGGTTGTTTTTGATATCATGGGAGTAAGCAAAATCAGGATCTATCTTCATTTGTGGATAATCCCAGCTGTACTATACCATCACCTTCCCTCAGTTCAGCTCTGTATATTCTGTTTCACTACTGTCTCATCATATTTTATTTTACTTTTGTTTCCCACCTTTGATTCTTATACAGACCTTTCCTTCATTCCTATTTACTTTCAAACCTCCTCCACATTGGCATAGTGTCAATTAAAAAACCCAAACTTCTTTTATTATTTCTTTTCTGATAGCAATCTCTTTGTGGGTGGCTTCATAAATTCATTCAATAAGCTACTGTGGCCAGACAAAAATCCTGCCCTTCTGAGGTTTACTTTCTAGCAGAGGAAGATAGATAATAAAGAATAAACATGATATAGATCACTAAAAACGTTTTGAGACAGACTGTGTTATGGTCCATTATTTTACTTCCAAGAATAACAGTTGGCAGCAGAGTTCTTTCTGATTCAACCATGCAAGTTTCTACTTGGTGGACTTTCTGGTGTTAATGGGAGGACTCTGTTGGTTTCTCTTCACATGGCACTCAGTTGGAGTCAGCTATGGAGCTAGGAAGAGAGCACTTTCATATGATGATTTTCACTGATTTTAAAAGTAAACTAAAAGAGTCTCAAAGCCTTGAATGTTTACAAAGGCTTTTGGGAACCTTTATCCTTCCTGCACAATGATTTTTTGTGGTTTCAAGAATTTAGAAGAGGCCAAACTTCACTGAAAAACAAGGAGAGGTGTTAATGTCTGGTGACCACTGTGACTAAGGAAAACATCACCACTGTGGAAACAATTATTTGCAAAAACAACTGAGTGATGTTTAAGGACATTGAAGTGGCACTACAGATTGGATCATACCAGCATTGTCAAAAACCTGAATAATTACCTTCCAGTCAGGAAAGTTTCATCCTGATGGGTGCCTTACCCTTTGACAGATGAACAAAAGCACATCTATGTTGAATGGTGTGAAGAAATGCTGGTCAGGTAAGTCTTGATGCATTTCTGACATAAATACTGGTGAGGAAACCTGAATTTATAAGTTTTATCCAGAGAAAAACACCAGTTGACAGTGACCAAGATTTTTTCCCCTAGTGAATATTCACTAAAAAAAGTGAAGAAATGAAAAAAGTGAAAAAGCCCCAAAGTGTCAGGAAGAGAATGGTGATAACTTTCTTCTTCAAAAGTGGTTATTTTGCTATTTTTCCTTTGAAGGAACAAAGTACTGTTACTGTTCAGTGGTGCACAATAGAATGCCTGCCAAAAGCTTTTAGAAAGCTTCAAGAATAGTGGCCAAGGTCAGGACTGTGGGGGACTATCTTGCACCATGACAATGCTCTGCCCACATAGGAGTCAACATGACCATTCAGTTCCTGGAATCCAGAGAGGTTAAAAAACTTATGACTCATCTACTCTATTATCCTGACCCAGCTCCATGTGATATTTCCAGGTACAGTAAAAAAAACACCTGGGTGAAAGAACATTCTTCAGTCCTGAAACTGTTCATGCCTCTGAAAGTGAGCTTACAGCCCTTGAAGAAAATGAGTGGAAAGAGTGTTTTTAAAAACAGTTTACAAGAATGCAAAAATGCATAGAATGTGATAGTGATAATGTTAAGAAAATATAGTAATCAAAGTGATTTTACATTTCTTAATTTTTATGGTATCTCAAAACTTTTTGTAGGGTCCCTTATGTCACTGAATACTATACAGCATTTTAAAAGGTAACATCACCTACATCCACTTTCAAGAAAATAGAGTAGATAGACTTTTCCCTATTTCTCTTACTAAGTACAACTAAAAATTGTGAATATAATGCGTATAAAACAAATCTCTGAAAGTTAAAAAGACATCAAACCAGAACCCAAGGAATAATACAATGGTGAGTTGTCTGGATTTTCTTTTTGTCCTCATATGTTTGGACTTGGGGCTGAAGATGCCAGCAACCTGAAAATAACAATGAATACAGATTGAAGAAGCCCCAACAAACACCAGTGCTATCTAACCAAATGACCAATAAAGGAACAATCTAGCAAAACAGAACACTTTTATATAATAACCACATACCCCAGCCAAACATCACAAAAAATTGTGCCTTACTCCTTACATTAACAAAGGCTGTGCAGGGGGGCAAAGATTTATACCCTTATGAGGTTATAATGTGGTTCTAACACTTTTACCAGGAAGGAATGCAAGTAGGGAGCCTGGACTTTTATCCCCATTGGCTGGTATAGAGGTGACTTCCTCCCTCCCTCTTCATTGCAATATTAGTTGAGACTATGAGAAGTTGAAACTTATATACTGGTTCAACAATAGGAAGGAGCCCCTTCCCCAAGTAGGTGTCAAGGAAGGCTGAGTAGGCAACCTAGAGCCACCTGGCAATAACAGAGCAATGTATTCACTTACCCTGCCAGAGTGGTATTAAAAAAGCCAATTTTAAAAAGTTAAAATAAGATCCATAGTTTCATACCATAATGTGAAAATGTCTGGTTTCATTAGACAATTACTTGTCATATCCATAACCATGAAGATCTCAACCTAGATGAAAAAGACAATCAACAGATGCCAACACCAAGATGAAAGAAAACTTAGAAGTGCCTCACAAAAATTTTAAGGTAATATAATGGAAATGCTTCATTGAGAAATTGTGAACATACTTAAAAGAAATGAAAAACAAGAGTTCTGCAGAAAAATAGAAGGCATAATGAGCTACCAAATAAAAATTTTGATGCTGAAAAATTCAATAACCAAAATAAAAAACTTGGTGGATATCCTTAAGAGCAGAATGGAAGATATAGAGGAAAGAATCAGTGAATTGAAAAATAGAATAATAGAAGTTCCTCAGTCTGAACAAAAGAGAAAAAATATACTAAGACAACAAAAGGAGAACAGAGACTTGGCAACCTACGGGACTATGGCAAATAAGCTGATATTCTTATTACTGGAGTCTTGAAAAGAGATGAAAGAAGGATGAAGCTGATAAAGTACATGAAGATATAATGGTCAAAAATTAGTTAGAGGCATAAACCTATAGATTCAAGAAACTGAATGAACCCCAAATAGGATTAGCCTAAAGAAATCCACACCAAGACACATCATTAGATCTCTGAAAACCAAAAATCAAAGAAAAAAATTCTTGAATGCACCCTGAGAAAAGTGACACTTTACCTGTGAGGAAATACTATTCAAATAGCATTGGAATTCTCATCGGAAAACCATGGAGGCCAGATCAAATTGGCATATTTTTCAACTACTGAAGGAAAAGAAATGTCAATTTAACATCCTACATCCAGTGAAAATATAATTTAGGAATAAAGGAGAAGTTAAGACATTCTCAGATAAAGGAAAAATATATATATATGATAAATTTATATATATATATATATATATAATGTATTATCTAAAGCAACCACTGAAAAAGCAATACAAAGATATACTCAAAAACAGTATAGACAAAACAGAATTCTAAAACATGTTCAAGTAAACCAAAGGAAGGTAAAAAGAAAACAGAAACAATAAAACAGAGAACAAATAGAAAATAAAAAATAATATTGAATACTTAAACCTTAAGATATCAATAAGTATACTAATTAAAAGTCAAAGATTGGAGAAATGGGTTTCAAAACATAACCTAACGATATGCTGCCTCCCAGAAACTCATTTTAAATATAATGGTATAATCAGGTTGAAAGTATACTAATTAAAAGTCAGAGATTGGAGAAATGGGTTTCAAAACATAACCTAATGATATGCTGCCTCCTAGAAACTCATTTTACATATAATGATATAATCAGGCTGAAAGTAAAATAATGGAAATAACTATACCATTCAATAATTAATCAATAATAGCATCAGATAAATAGCAATGAACATCAAAATGAAAACTACAATTCCATTTTCAATTGCTCAAAAGAATGAAATTCTGGGTAGCGCCTGTGGCTCAAAAGGGTAGAGCACTGGCCCCATATGCCAGAGATGGCGGGTTCAAACCCAGCCTTGGCCAAAAACTGCAAAAAACCAAAACAAAACAGACAAAAAAACATTCCTACTAGTTCTAAAAAAAAAAAAAAAGAGTGAAATTCTTAGATGTGAATCTAACAAAACATATATAGGACTTATGTACTGAAAACTATAAGATACAGACAAATGAAATAAAAGATCTAAATAATGGAGAAACATACCATGATTGGAAGACTCTTTCAATCATGGATGCATTAAAAGACCTGAGGAAGAAGCAAACCATTTCTGTTCCCTTTAGTTTTCCTTTCATTTCATGAAATCGATTCAGATAGGTGCACACTGGGTTAGATCAATGGCCCTTTAATGTGTTAGGCTTTCAGGCACCTTACCTTCCACTAAGGTGTTAGGATGGGTTATAAAGAAGTAGATAGCAGTTGGGAGTGGTGGCTCACACCTATAATCCTAGGGAGGCTGAGAGAAGTGGATTGCTTGCACTCAGGAGTTCAAGACCAGCCCAAGCAAGAGAAAGACCCCATTTCTACTAAAAATAGAAAAACTAGCTGTGAGGTCATGTCACTCTAATCTAGACAACAGAATGAGACTCTGTCTCCCACCCATCCCAAAAGAAGTAGATAGCATACCTTATCTTGTCATTCTTGATAATTGCAATAGTTGAGCACTTTATATGAACACTTACTATATACCAAGAGCTGTGCTAATAACATAGGATACATTATCTCTTATAACCATCTACTGCCCTGCAAGGAAGACATAATTGTTATTGTTCCTACATACACAAATGAAGAAACTGAGTTGAAGAGAGACAAAGTGAATTGTTCAGAGCAATAAGGCCAATAAATGGAAGTGCTGAGACTTGAACCCTTGTCTCATAAAATCAAAATCTGGATAGGAAACAGTCCAGTTTTCTAGCTGAAACTACAGAACCTTCTCTAGCAAGTTTAAATATAAAATGAATTTATTAAAGGATATTAGGTAGCTCACAGAGTCTCTGAAAATGCTAGGGAGCTAGTTTTGGAGATTACATGGAAATAGTGCCCCAAATTGAAATGGCTCCAACAAGGGCCCCATCATCTGGGCTGCTGGCCATAGTTAAAGAAAATTGTACAACGCATTCATGGAGTCTGAGCACTAGACATGAAATCACTATAATAGGTGCCTTAAAAAAGCTGGATAACTTCACCATCACCTTTGTGACAAAATTGATTCCATATATACAGGGCCACCTTCTTCATGTTTTTCTTTTCATAATTCACATGTCATATGGTGTTTCTAATTGGCCAAGTCTGGATTACCTTTCAGGGCATTAGTTAAAGCAGAATCTAAGAGAGTGAGTTGTCTTTTTTGTCTTCATTAAATGAGACTAATTATGTGAAAGTTCCCAGAACATAGTATTCAAAATATGATAAGCAGCCCCCAAATGAATAAACATCCACAACAGTGCCTTGCTCTTTTACATAACCCTATCATTTCCCAATTCAGCCCTCTGAAGTGCACTATTCAATCTGCTTATAGCCACTGGTCACATAGAAATATTGAACACTTGAGATGTGGCTAGTCCAAATTGAGATGTGCTGCAAGTATAAAATACACATGGAATTTTGAAAACTTAGTATAAAAAATAGAAAATTAAAAATCTCAATAATTTTTATATTGTTTATAGCAATACAGATTTTTACATGTATTGGTAATTAGTTAAATAACTTGTATTAGTTAGAATTGATTCTACCTGTTTATTTTTTCAGCTGTGGTTAGTAGGAATTTTAAAATTTCAAGTATCATTGGCATTTGTGACTCACATATTTCTATTGGACAGTGCAGGTTTGAGTGCAGATCTGTGAGTTAGCCCTTTCTTTATAGTTGACCACTTGCATCTAGCAAATCAAAATTTCTCCATGAATTGTCACCTACTAATTTAGTTACCAACCCTTACCTTGAAAGAGGAACATGAGGACAGATGACAGAACTCCATGAAAGATATGCACTTAATACACTACTCCTGTACTCATGGGAGGAAGTTTGTAACTGTACTGATTTCAGAAAATTTCCTCATAGGGTACTGGCCCCAACTTCTGGGGAATAGACTTTGAAAAAAGAAGGTCTGTGCTGATAAGTGATGTCACAGTTGGGCAAAGGAGTATGTGCTAATGAACCATGCAAAGCTCCAGTCACTAAAGTTGGGGTTTACAGATGTGTTTTTATGGATCCTTATTTACCATGAACATTTAGATGGTAATTGGAGCACAAATTGTCTGTTAAAATAGTTATTTCAGCTTTCCCCTGACCATCATAATCTTCTGGTAATCCCCCTTTTGGCCCTTTCCAGCTGTCTGCCTCCTATTCAGAGAGAGGCCAGCTTCCCCTTTGCTGCTGTGAGTGAGGGTTGAGCCTTAATGTGTGGGCACTTACATAGCTTCTCAGCTTTCTAGTAAAAAAAGAGGCCAGATCATTTTAATATGGCCACTGGCTTCTACAGTGTGCATAAGCAGCTCTGTCCATTCCCAGATCACATGCTCCTACTAACAACGACATACATAAATAATTCCTGGTTTCTGAGTGTTTAGTGTGTGCCGGGAACTTTGCTAAGTGCTTTATCTGCCTTGGCCCATTTAATCTTCACAACAAGCATACAACAGGTACTCAGTTTACAAATGAGGGAACTGAAGATCAAGGAGGGGGGAAAAAAACATACTTCAAGTCACCCTATTTGAGTATGTAGTGGAGCTAGTATTTAGACCCAAATTGTGTAGGAGTACAGAGTCTGTACGCTTAACTATTATGCCATAAGCCTCTCTTGATTAGAATTCTTGTGTGTTGACTTTGAGACAATGTCATCCAAATTGTGCTGGCAGCTGGATAAAGCTGCTTGCAGCAGGAAAGCAAATTCTCCTGAGAAGGTGGATGAATGTGTACTCCAGAGGAGGCTATGTTGTCTGCCTAAATTGCTTGTGCCCCTGGGGCTCAAAGAGGAGACTATGATTATTTAAGCCGAGAATTTATGCAGTTCAAAATAAAATTCTTATGGATAGAGTTTTCACTATTTTTAGTTCAATCCGGTTTTTATGGGAAGTTTAATCTAATTTAATTAAATTATATGAAATGTTAGTAAAAAGATGTTCTGGAAGTTAGAATGGAACATATGGCCCCAGGGAGGTGCGTAAGTCATTGAGAATAAAATGTCTGACTGTGAGGGCTGTTAAACATGGGACTGGACTATGCAGTCTCAGGAAAACCCACAGGATAAGCTAGATAGCTCTCTCCCAGGGGTGATTTAGGTGTGAGATTCTCTAAGACCTGACTCTGGTTTTCTTGGGTTTTTTATTTTTAATAAACTTCCTTAAGCTATTGTGTCAGTTCAGGTCCTCTGAGAAGCAGCCACCAAGAAGGGGTTAGATATGGATGGGTTTTATTTGAAGAAATATCCATGCATAGTGAAGGGGAAGGGAGCAGGAGTAGGCAGGGAGAGTCTTCACCTGGTGATGCAGGTTCGACATCTATGAAAGAAAGGAGCAGGGAAAGGAAAAAGAATTGGGCAGGAACAGCCTCAGACCACAGTGGAGTTCTGGGAAACTCTTATCCAGGTTGATGGAGAATCTAGAAGCAAAATTTCCCTAATAGAGAAATCCCATGTTGGGATGGGGCATTACTCTACTGGGCCTTCTGTGTTTAGTCATTTCCTGGGAGCAGCACCGAGGTCAGAGTGTTAGGGATGGGGTAGAGAACATTGCCTCAGAATGAGTGCTGCAGTGGATCTAAATGTACAGCAGCTGGAGGCTATCACACAGCTATGTTTCTAGCAGCAGGTTCTCTTGAAGGAGATCTGAGAAGGGCGCCTCCATGTCTGCCACAGTTGCCTTGCCAAACTGGAGAACTTTGTTAAAGTGTACTGCTACTGTCAAGTGAACCAGGAAGTAGACTTTCCATTTCAGTGTTACTTTCTCCTAAAAGTAAATGCCCTAACATCAACATGCATTGTCTATAAAAATCTCTTCATCCCATCTTTTCTAGACATCATATCCAACTATGTGGACTTTTATTTTCTCTGGAATCTCTTAAAGCTATGCCATTATGATATCTAACAACTTCTGAATGCTTCGCATTTCTTTTCTGATATGAGCTGAAACAAGACACTGGTACATACTTTTCACTTTCATTGTCTCATTAATATTGATTAATGTAAGATGGTTGTTAATTTTCTCTCTCTTTTTTTAAAATTTCACATTAATATGAGAGTACAATTAGGTTACATGTTTGCGCTCGTTAGGTAAGGTCCGTGTTGTAGTTGTGCCCTGCCCAGTAGGTGTGCCATATGCCCTTACATTGTGCCCCTTAGGTGAAGCACAGTGATTCTCTGCCTGGTTCCCCTCTTCTCCTTTCTTACTCCCTTTACTCCCCAATTTTCTCTCTTGAAAAATTCATGTTTTCTTTCTGTTCCTCATGCTGTTACATTAGCTCTGTTCCTTTGTCCTCACTTGCTCAGATTATTTTAGTAGTTTTCCATCTGCTCTTCTTTCTTCTAATCTTGTCAGGGTTTAGTTTGTTTTCTCTATAGTTACTGAACACAAACTTGGTTTTTCTAGAGACCTTCAATGGCTTACTAGCATTTGGCATGGAATAAAAAAATCTCACTCCCTACGGTTATGAAATATGAGGCATTTCATAAACTTATCTATGCCCACCTTACAAACTTTATCTCTTTCTCTCCCCTCTTCTTATGCTTTCTATTTCAGTGCTATGGAACTAGTTATATGTCTGTACACTGCCTGCTTGTGTATATACTCTTTGCTTTGTGTAGAATCTGTTTCTTTCTTGTCTACTTGACACACTACTACTAAAAATCTGGTCAGGTATCATATTCTTGTTGAAGTTTTTCCCGGTTTCTAGTCAGAACTGATCACTTCATCTTGTGTTTCTGCTGAATCTCCTGCCAGCCTGTAATTGAAGGCTCTATATTTTGTATTATAATTATTTGAATCCTGTCCTTAAGGGCCCAGTGTATGTTTCATTTTCCTTTACAACCCTTGCACTTAGCACAGTGCTTGATCCATAAGAATTACTCAATAAATATTGGGTGAACTGAATAAAAATTGGGTTACATTCTTTATATTGCCCAACAATGTCTACCACAAGAGTATTGATGAAAAAATATTTGTATAATGGGATGTAAATGAATAAAATGAAAACAGATTTAAGGAACTATAAGAAACATCAAATTCTATAGTCAGTAAGAAGATTTGTAGTTGTTGATATTTACCTCTTAATCTTACCATTTTCATTACTTGACAGCAGTCACCTTCTTTGCCTTATTCTTGGGTCAATACTATTTGAATGTATATCACCTATGTAAACATACACATATGTGATGATGCAGGCAGTAAGAATTAAGGGCCTGAGTTACCTTGCAGACATGGTCCTGAACTGGTATAATTTTAATTTCTATATAATCTGTATCTGAACAATTATATTGGATTGTATCTGTAGAAAAATGTCTCTAGTGATATGTGACTGCTCTTCATTACAATTCGCTGTGGGCATTGGCATAAGAAAGACAAAGAAATGAAACTTCCTTTCTGGATGCCTATCAAGCTCTCTTTTACAAGTGCTGTTAGATGTTTGTTCCTTCCTTCATTTGTTTATTTATTCCTTCATTGTTCAACTTATAGTAGTAAGTAAAAACAATCCATGAGAAAAATAATAATAGCAATAATAAGAGTAGATGCCATTTGTTGAGTCCTTATTCAGTTACCGAATTGGGTGACAATCTTTAGAATAGCTCAATTAGGGGCTGGGTATGGTGGCTCATGCCTATAATCCTAGCATTCTGGGAGGCTGAGATGAGAGGATCACTTGAGCTAAGGAGTTCAAGACCAACCTGAACAAGAGTGAGACCCCTGCCTCTACTGAAAATAGAAAAACTAGTTGGGTGTGGTGATGTAGTGGCACAAGCCTGTAGTCCCAGGTATTTAGCGTCAGATATCTTGATTCCAGGAGTTTGAAGTTGCTGTGAGCTATGACACCACAACACTTTAGCCTTGGGCAACACAATGAGACTCTGTCTCAAAAAAAAAAAATAGCTCTATTAGGGAAAATATATTATTTTCCTTTTAAAGATTAAGAATTTAATACTCAAAGAAATTAAGTTGTAGAGCTGGGATTCGAAGGCAGGAATTAGTGCTTTGAAATAGTACTCTTTTAGGACTGATTTCAGAATCATCTATTCAGAATCATTCTCATCCACTCACCTGAAGTTGCTTATGTAATTTAGTTTTTCCACTTAATCCAGGAATGTGATGATACCAATTTCTAAATTAGACGATAGCATACAAAATAAAATTCTGGAATCACCATGATATTTATTGAAAACTTAATATATAGTTAGAATCTTTCTACGTGGTTCTTCTTATTTTGCCCATCAGAATTGTTTCTATTAAAAAGGCTAGTGGTTCTTTCTCAAATTCTTCCACTTTTCAGCAGACCAATAGTGAATGTGGGTGGTGAGGGTGTCTGCATTTAGGTTGACAATGATAAACTAGTCTTGGATGAATCTATTTGGGAAACATTTATAAAAGGCTTCCTCCTCTCCTACTTCCCCCACCAAAAAATCAAGAATATAAAACCTGGCATAATCTGGAATAGTTGCCAAGTCCCCATGTGAGGCCTTTATTTTGCTTTTAATAAAGATAGATTCCAGTATGGCCCCAGGGAAACTTCAGTCAGGCCTGTAGCAGCCTCATTTCCTCTCAATAAGAGGCATGGTGAGGAAGGAATAGTTCTGAGGATAGATGCTATAGAGATATTCATACCAATACTAACAATGTGGAGAGGTCTGACTGAGGAGAAATTCAGAGGAGGGAACTGCTATGTGTAGAGGCGGGGCCAGTCCTCTTGTATTAAGGTTAATCAGAGTAGATGATCTGACTATCTCCTGCAATATAAACACCACCTCCTAAACTTAATGGTTCTCTTCATGTTGAAAGAAATCAAGAAACAAATTTTATGTTATTTGGAATAAATCTGTGCAGATGGTAAGCAGAACCAGAAACTGTTTGAAGTTTTGTGACAAGCTGGGGCATATGTGAGTATGATAACTTTTCCTCTTTGAAACCACTTGATTTTATCAGCTTGTTTACCTATCTGTCACAATAAAGCATTCAACCAAGAAACACTTGCATAGAATGATATCTGAGAAATGTGTTCCTGGTAGTTGAAAAGAAACAAGAGAGTCATATATCAGTTTTCTGTTCTTTGTTAAATAAAGTAATAAACTAGTTATTTGAAAATCACCTAACTGGATGTCAAATAGAATGTGGCAGTGGGCAGATTTATAGCAAGGAGTAGATGTTGTCTGTGTAACAAATTGTTCTCTTGCACCCGTATTTCATGCCCTGTGCAGATAAATCAAAAGCAATTTGTCACATTCTCAAAAATTCATTCCCATTAAAGTGTTAAACATAGTGAGTAATTTTGGTACACAGTTTTCTATTCTTTATTCCTCAGCCAAAGGACATTATTTGAACCTCTGATAAGCCTGAATGGTTATCACAACCGGAGCAGAACTGGTTAAATCTTATTCTGCCTTCCAACAGGGAGCTAAAAGTAATTGCAAAATATTTCATCCCCCTTGGCTTTGTGTGTAGACTTAAAATTAAATTGGTTATGGTTAGCAAGCTAGAACAGGGCAACTAAATTGAATTTTCTGAGGAATGCTGTGAATCCTATATGGAAAAAAAAAACATTCAAAGTTTATATGTTTCCTGCTATCCTTTCTTTGTATCTACTCTCTTTTGTCCATTGCGCTATTTCTGTACTCCTTGTTAATAAGGCCAGACTCAGTCATTTGAAGTTTTATATTTATTTCTACTCATTTTTTTCTGAAAGTTTAAGTACTTTGTTTAGTCATTATTTCCAAATATTCTTCCTTTCCCCAGGTACAGATTGCTCCTCTTTCTTTTTCTTGTCATTCACACACTTTTCATGAAACAAGATTATTGGGAGTATTCTGTCAAGTTTCACAGAGGAAAAGCAAACCCAGAAAAGGCCAGAGACTGGGGCATGTGAAATGTTAGGCTTTTGATTTTAGCGTTAAAGCACAATCACAGTTTTTGATGATGCTTTCAGAGTAGATGATGACATATTAAAGATTCTAGAGTTACTGTGTTAGAACTAAGGGTTTTCCTCCCTCTCATTTTTCTTTTAACATTTATTTTCTTATTGAAAACTAATGTTTACTCATTGTAGGAAATATGGAAATTTTAGAAAAGTATATAGTACAATATAAAAATTATATCAAAATTTGTTGAAGTATACAGAAGTTATAGAAGAAAAAGTAATTTAACCATCAAAGACGAAAGCAATTAATGATTTGGCACATTTCCTGCCAGGTTTTTTTGTCAGTGCATGTTACTTTCTAAATTGTTGAGATTATAGTGTGTTTACACTTTTGTATATTGCTTTATCTTTGGAAAGTTTTATAATGGTTTTTTTCTCAAATGATCTTTGAAGTAGGTGCCTTGCATTGGGGTGAAGGCAACCATATTCCTCCTTGCCATGATTCTCCGACTAAATGTTTAGCTAGCAGGGCATCCAGAATGTGATACAATTGGTGCTTCATTTTGGCAGAAGATGGATGTTAATCTTCTATCTTACTTTTGCCCTTGAGGGCAGGCATCTTAATGCTTCCATGGTTCAGGTTTCTCAGGTTCCACTAGAATGCTTTTTAATAGGACTTAGGAACTTTTCTTTTTAAAATAATTGTTTTTCTTTAATTGATATATAATACTTATACATATTTATGGGGACCTGAGTAACTTTTCTTATTAAACATTCATTCTGTATGTAAGAAGATACTAAACCAGGCTGCCTTGAATTAAGAAGTGTTTGCTATTTGGTATTTAGACAACATGTTGGAGCAATCTTAAATTTTATTTTATAGTTCCTTCCAGCAAGAAAATGTTCCAACTGATTCTAAATTGTGTGGGTTTGAGAAATTCATAGTGTTTTCTGTTTGGTTTGGTTTTGCCTCTTACTTTGGTGAGACTAGGTCCCACAATTCAGTTTTTTTTTTTTTGGTCCCACAATTCTTAAATTCTCCATTTTCACCTTCTAAAATTTCATTTCCCTAAATGATCTCATAAGAAGGAGAAAAATATTTGCTGGCTGCTTTATTCTCTTTAATTATTTGCGGATTTGAGTTATACCAGTCATTCAAAGTGATGTTTTGCTTGTATTAAGGAGTCTTCCCCTTCTTTTTAAGTTTTTAAATATTTCCCTTTCAAGAAATCTGTTTAAAAATTTTTGAAACTCCATCTCAGATGCCCCCAGGGAGAGCTTTAAATTCATTTTATTTACTCTGATTTAGTTATAATCTGTGGCCATTATCCCTGGTCATTTTCAGTGGCTTTTAGTGAAAAAAAATTAATTTCCTTCAAGTATGGTTGGTCCTTGTTTCACCTTCTTTATGTGCTAACTGAAGATACCATACGAGGTTATAGAGATATAGCAATATAGAGACACATACTTTACTTCACTACATGAAGATAATTTATGAATTATTTCTATCCTACAATTCATCTTAATAGTTTCTCCTATGAAAACAATTAAATAATTTAAAATGGTCATTGGCTTGCACTATGTACAATTCTCAAGTTGCAGGAATGCTAACTTTAATTATCTCACTGTGGTTATGGGACTTCTCTATGGGCTACTCAAGGTTTCACTATAAAGATATGGGGTTTTTCTAGCATTTTGCAAATGATACTGCTAATTAGATTACAACTCTACCTTAGATCTAAATTATTTAACACAATTCTAATACCTGTCTTTTGAAGATCTGAAATCTTTGGAGAATCTTAACTTTAGCCAATGAAGTAGAAAGGATGTAAGGAGTAAGAGAAATTTAAACTTTTAACAAATGGCATTTGCTAAGTGATTCTCTTTTACTTGGCATGGTGCCTAGCAGAGATAGACATTAGGAGTTCAGTGGGTTGGAATTCGAGGTGTTTATTGCAGAGAACAAAGCAGTTGTTAAAGGATCTTTTTCCTTTCTCTGCATCTTTCTTAAAATACATGTCCTATTAGTTCCCCAACTCCTATTGATGGTAATTATTTTGTAAATGCCCATTGAGTTTTCTTATCTTCAGTGCCATTTTACTACCAATGCATTTGTTACTGACATTTATTACTTAATATGTTGCCAGTAACATAAGACATATTATCAGATTTAATTCTCATAACAACAGTTCTGGAAAGGTAATGTTATTATCTTCATTTTATAGTAGATTCAACAGAGATTTTGAGATATTATTTAGTTTCTCAAGGCCAGACAATGTGTAAGAGGAAAAGCCAGGTTTTAAACCCATATGCATCTGGATCCAAAACTATTTTACTCATTGCCTCTTCTATTTTAAATATCCTCCTAGTTTTTCTGGTCTGACCTCCATCCCACTTCTATCTCTTTCCAATCATTCTTGTTGCAATATTACTACAAAGTGTGACAATGAAGTTAGTGAACTGGCCATCATGCATTTATATTGGCAGTACTGTACAAACAATTAGACAAGGTTTCACACCATCAGTATATCAGTATCTCACAACTGTGTTCAGGTGGACACATGGTGGTGTCTTGTTGAGTGGTGTTCATTATTGTTGGTGCATGTTTTTGTGTGCCCTTACCAAAATGTCAGAGTTTGAATTAGAGCAATGAACAAACATTTGTAAATTTCTCGTTAAACTTGGCAAGAATAGAAATGAAATCAGGGACATGTTAATCCAAGTTTATGGGAATAATGCTATGAAGAAAATTGCAGTGTATAAATGGATTAAATGTTTTTCTGAGGAGAGAGAAAGTATCACTGATGAAGAGAGTTTAGAGCAGCTAGTAATGAGCAGAACTGATGAAAACATTGCAAAAACTCATCAAATTGTGAGTCAAAATCATTGGCTGACCATGAGAAGCATAGCAGAACAAGTACACGTCAAAAGAAATAGGAAAATCTTGACTGAAAATCTGGCATGAGAAAGGCGTGGCTTTTGCAGCATGATGATGCAATAGCTCACACAGCACTCTCTGTCAGAGAGGTTTTAGCCAGTAAACAGATAGTTTTATATCCTCCCTACTTCATTGATTTGGCTCCCAGTAACTTTTTCATTTACCCCAAGATAAAGGAAATATTGAAAGGAAGACATTTTGATGACATTCAGGACATTAAGGGTAATACGATGGTGGCCATTCCAGAAAAAGAGTTCCAAAATTGTTGAAAGGGGCTCAGCGCCTGTGGCTCAATCGGCTAAGGCGCCAGCCACGTACACCTAAGGTGGCAGGTTCGAATCCCCAGCCCGAGCCCACCAAACAACAATGATGGCTGAAACCAAAAAATGGCCAGGCGTTGTGGCGGGCGCCTGTGGTCCCAGCTACTTGGGAGGCAGAGGCAGGAGACTCGCTTGAGCCCAGGAGTTGGAGGTTGCTATGAGCTGTGATGCCATGGCACTCCACCCAGGGGGGGATAGCTTGAGGCTCCGTCTCAAAAAAACAAAAAAACAAAAACAAAAACAAAAAAACAAAATTGTTGAAAGGTGGACTAGGCACTGGCATTAGTGCATGGCTTTCCAACCGGAATACTTTGAGAGTGAACATAGTGATCTTCAGCAGTGAGATACATAACACTTTTCTAGTAAGTTCATGAACCTAATTGTCAGACCTCATATGTTAATATTGAAATATACAAACAAACGTCAGTGTGGCCCTCTATTGCCCATCAAGGATAAGGAGCCTACAGCCCCAAGGCCACATGTATCCCTCCAGATCCCCAAGTGTGGCCCCTTGACTGAATCCAAACTTTATATAGAACAAATCCCTTTATTGAAAGGGATCAGGACCAGCTGATCAGCTGGATCCCTACCTGATCTCTGATGAGTCTCTCACTCATTCCCTATCTCTCTCCCTCCCAACTCCTTTATGCTTCAACTCCACCAAAACTTGTTGGCCCACATTTGTTGAGGTCCTCTTTCCTCTCTAAAGCACTTCTGTGTCCAACATATTTGTTTTTTATTGCTGTCTGATGCTTTCCCCTTCTTTTGTTTTCCCCTTTCTTGGCTAAGTTCTCTTCTTGCCTTTTTGGCTTTAATTCTGTCTTCTTATTCCAATTCTTCATATTCTGCATCACAGAGACTCAAAGATCATTTTCTGGTGAAGATAGAAATTACTTCAAAGGGAGGGTGAGCTGAGCTGGCAAAAACTCCAGTTCCTTTGTAATTAAGCAAAGTCCTAGAGGAGAAGGATGAGAATACCTTTACATTTGTATTGTTTTGTTTTGTTTTGTTTTTGTCAATCCACAAATGTATTTTGTGTTGAAATTAGTATAGTGTAAAAGTAACTGGATTTGGTCAGTTGACTTGAGTTTAAGGTCTCTGAACTTAATATTGAGTCTTAAATGCAGTGTGTGATATAGAAGCACTTTGCAAACCACAAAGCAATAAATTGACATTGAAAGATTACTGTACCTGTTCCTTTGGGCTTATTCTCAGGCCTGCATTGAACATTGTTCCTTCCTACACTGCCTCTAAATCTTTCTTCTCTCTTATCTAGGAGGATGCTGTTGCTGCAATATTTTTTGTATTTTGTTATTAAATATTGCATCCTAGCCAAAAGTGGACAAAACATACATGTACAGTTTAGCAAATGAAACCATTTAACTTGCAAGAAATAGAACATTGCTGCACTCCCTGAAAACCTGCCCCACTCTCCTTGTGTACTTTTGCTGATTTTCCAAACTTTTAGCACCAGCTATTTGTTTCCTTAAGTTGAAATTTCTCTTTCTTAGTGACTCAGAATCCTTCTTAAGTCTGATGCTATACTGAGGAGAGTAAGGATATGTGGTCAGGGAACGTTATATCTAAAAAAGCAGCTCCATCTCAGTGCCCCATCTCACCAGGCCCTAGACCTACTAACTCCTCTTCCTCAACTATTGTCAGATTCTTACCTCTACAGGAGAAGGTAAGTGATGTTCCCTCTGTGCCCCTCCTAGTAGCCCCATTGTATCAGTAACATTGTTGATGTCTTTCTGTATCACAGCACAGTTATTGTTTTTCTGAATAGTTTTTCTTCTTATAATAGTATTATAGTTTCCTTTTAGAAAATTTGGAAGATAGTATAAAGTATAGATGCATATTATACCAATAGTATTATGGTTTCCTTTTAGAAAACTTGGAAGATAGTATAAAGTATAGATGCATATTAGATAATCATATGGAGATATATTTTGCTTTTTTCATACAATATGATGTAGACATTTAGACATGTCATTAAAAGTCTTCATTAAAATAATTTTAATTGTTGCCTAATAGTCTGTCAAATGAATATAGTATACTAAACTTTTTTATTAATTGCATTTAAATTGTTCTATTTTTTATAAGTAACCTTGCAATAAACACCTTGGTTTATAAGTTTTTGTCAGCATTTCAGTTTATTTGTTTAGGCTAAATTCATCAAACTGAAATTACTGAGTTAAGAGTCATTGTATTTCAAAAATTAATTTTTCTTTACTAATCACAGAAATATTATGTTTCTTATTGACATTTTAGAAAATACAGGAAAAGAATAAAGAAGATTGTAAAAGGTACCTTATCAGTTACTGAGGTAACAAATAAACCCTGAAATGTCAATAGCTTAACACATTAGTAGTTTATATCTCCCTCCGAGAGGCTTTCTCTGTATAAATCTCCTAACGGCATCAGAGACCCAGGGTACATCTCTTTTTGCTTCATCATTTTGTGGCCTCTGGGTTGCCTTGATGTCACAGATAACTGATGACTTAAAGGAAAGTCTGGAAAGTCATACATAGATCTAGGCCCGGCATTGAGATATATCTCTCCAAACCACATTCCATTGGCTTAACTCAGTTACTTAGTTATATGGCCAAGGGGTCTGTCTATAAAACTACAAAGGAGAAGGTGTTTAGGTCAGTGAATTTGTTTTTTAAATTAGTTTTTCATTTTTTATTTTTAGAAACAGTATCTCACTCTGTCACCTAGGCTGGTGTGCAGTGGCACAATCATAGCTCACTACCACCTTGAATTCCTGCACTCAAGCACTCTTCTTCCCTCAACCTCTGTAGGTCACACCCTGACTACAGATGTGTCACACCTGGGTAATTTTTAATGGTTTTTTTTTTTGGAATTTATTGAGGGTACAAAGAATTAGGTTACACTAAATTGCATTTGTTAGATAAAGTCTCTCTTATAATTGTGTCCCACTGCCAAGAGGTGTGTCATACACCATGTTCCCCTCTCTTCTTCCCACTGCCTATTCCCCTACCCTACCCCTTGTAGCTCATCTTCTGCCTTCATATTAGAATTTAGTACATTAGACTCTTGTTTCTCCATTCTTGTGATGCTTTACTAAGAAGAATGTGTTCCATCGCTATCCGGGTTAATACAAAAGATGTAAAGTCTCTATCATTTTTAACGGCTGAATGATATACATATACATATACGACAACTTGTTAATTGGTTCCTGGATTGGTAGGGATTTTTAGTTGTTTCCACATTTTGGCAATTATAAATTGAAGTGTGATAAACAGACTAGTGCACATGTCCCCATGATAGAATGATTTGTTTTCTTCTGGGTCGATGCCTAGTAATGGGATTGCAGGATCAAATGGGATTTGTGTTCTTTGAGGAGTCTCCATATTTCCTTCCAAAAAAATTGTATTAGTTTGCAGTCCCACCAGCAGTGTAAAAGTGTTTCCTTCTCTCCACATCCATGCCAGCACCTGCTGCTTTGAGACTTTGTGATCTGGGCCACT
>CAUYQV010159801.1:0-17286 GCA_963574575.1 Galagoides demidoff | reverse complement strand
CATCACAGCTCATAGCAACCTCCAACTCCTGGGCTCAAGCGAGTCTCCTGCCTCCGCCTCCCAAGTAGCTGGGACCACAGGTGCCCACCACAACGCCTGGCCATTTTTTGGTTGCAGCCATCATTGTTGTTTGGCGGGCCCAGGCTGGGGATTCAAACCCGCCACCTTAGGTGTATGTGGCTGGCGCCTTAGCCGATTGAGCCACAGGCGCCGAGCCGATGATTCCCATTTGTGACAAGCCCATTTCACAGTGCAAAGGACTCTCAAACCAAGGAAACATGACATGCATATCCAGGGTGGTTAAACACATTTAGATTGGTTTGTTTTACACATACCCCCACATGTTAACTATTTCATTTCTCTCCCTGTCCCAGCCAGAACACCACTTCCAGCAGGCCTCCCCCTCCAAGATTCTTCAAAGTACAAAAAAGACGTTCTCAGATATTGTTTAAAAAATTGCAAAGGTTGAACAGAACTGGACCCATCAAAGGTCATTTGCTTTCAAATCTGATGTGTACTTGTTGCACAGAAGTGAAATTTAAGAACATAAACCCAAAGAATCATGACTAATACGTGTGCCTCAGGGATACACAGGGTGTGCTATTTGCACACGGGCTTTATGTACCCCCCATACTCTTTGCTTTCTTACCTTTTTCCTTTCTTTAACATCATAGAGGGCAATGCTGGCAAACAGGGGCTCAATTTCAATCTCAAACCTACAAGAGAAAGAGAGAGAAATCTATAGGGCTTTAATTTAGATAATTTTGAATCTTTTGAAAGTTCCTGGATATAAAAACTGGTTCAAAAAGTAAATAGATCCCAGAACTATTTAGAAAACTCCAGATATATCAGAATTAGAGTGGGATATTAAAGGGGAAATATGGGAGGTTAATGGAAGATTCTTAATCCTTTGAAATCATGATAGATGTTACCAAAATGGGGTGGAGGTTTTGGGGATGTCTCCAAAACCTGCTTGCAGGTAGCACTGCAAGAGAGTGTGGGCTGAACAGACCTTTAGTCCAGTGGTTCTCAACCTTCCTAATGCCGTGACCCTTTAATACAGTTTCTGTGGGTCGCGACCCACAGGTTGAGAACTGCTGCTTTAGTCTGACCCAGCTTCTTACCACTGTACTTGCTGTGTTTTCAGAAAGTAGATAGTCTCTGTTATAGGTAATGGATTTGTCTATGTTTTCACTTTTTACTGGTAGGATAAGAATCTCTATTACTCAATTCTAAGGGATGGGGCTCTTTAGACAGTAACAAAAGTAAAGTTCGACTGCTTTCCAGTGCGACAATCAGAGGAAGATCGTGTCATGACATGGAAGAACGTCTGGCCCTTCCTAACTCCATTACTGAGGTGGGGGAAGGGATTCAATGCCGCAGATAAACACTGAAGTGCCCAGACCCCACCAGAGCTGGAAGGAGCCCTTGTATTAGCCTTAGTTTTCAATTTCCTTGGAAATGGTGAGACTGAAGAGAACACGTGCTTACAGCAGAATCCCAGCACGTCACCAGGTGTACAGGGAACACAAATAAGCACTGTCCAAGTTTCTCAGCTTCACAGTCGTGACCTTGGACACTGCCTGCGAAGAGAATCAGTAGAGGCCCTTGTCCACCATCACTTCAAAGACACACATTTTGTCTCCAGGCATGTGTGAGATGACGGCCTTATCATTGGATAGATATGTCTCAAAAGAGGGATTTTAGAAGAATATTTGGACAGTGTAAGCACAGACAAAAGGGTTAGTTGGTCAAATGAGGCAGCTTGGAATACTGGCAGACTCACAGGCCACTGCATCTGAGAGACCTGGGCCCTGTTCCTCTTCTACCACCTTCCCGGACTGGGATCCTAATCAGGTCACTCACCTTCCCCAGTTCCATTTATTTATCTGCCCTTCCCATTTTCCAGGATACTGTAAGGTTCACATAGGGCGATGTGTGAATGTACTTTAAAAACAATGTGGAGCAGCATTGATATTCACAGTAGCCCCATAGTGGAAGCAGCCCCATTTCCACAACAGATAAATGGACGAACTGCTCTTTTTATATATACATATACATACGTACATATAATATCCAGCCTTACAAAGGAAGGGCATTCGGACAAAGGCTACTGCAGGGATAAACCTGAGGATGTCATACTAAGTGATATAAGCCAGTCACAAAAAGATAAGTATTTTGTGATTCCTCTTATACGAGGCTCTGAGAGTAGTCAAATTCAGAGAGACAGAAAGTGGGATTGTGATTGACAGCAGCTGGGGAGTCAGGAATGGGGAGCTAGTGTTTAACGAGTACAGGGTTTTGTACAGGGAAAAAAAGTATTTCTGGAGATGAATAATGCAAACGTACATAGAGCCACGGAACTGTCCACTAAATGTGGTTAAAGTAGTAGATTTTATGTTATGTGCATTTTACCACCAGAAAGCCCAAGGTCGAGGATTTCTGTGTTGATTCTTCCAATTATCAGATCATAGCATATTAACTGGGGCCCTCACTGGGCCTAGGCTCCCCAGCTCTCATCAGGTTGCTCCCTAATACCCAAAGGGTCTGAATATTGTTTTAGGTAAGCACTGAGTGTTAAGTTCTCTGTGGTTCAGAGAAAGAAAAAGAGAACTATTTTTTTTTTTGAGACAGAGTCTTACTATGTCACCCTTGGTAGAGTGTTATGGCATCACAGCTCACAGCAACCTCAAACTCTTGGGCTCAAGGGATCCTCTTGCCTCAGCCTACTAAGTAGCTGGGACTACAGGTGCCTACCACAATGCCTGGCTATTTTTTTAGAGGCGCTCTTCCTCAGGTTGGTCTTGAACTCCTGAACTCAAGTAATCCACCTGCTTCAGCCTCTCAGAGTGCTAGGATTACATGTGTGAGTCACTGCACTTGGGGGAGAACGGACATTTATTAAAGACCTAACAATTATGCTGTGATAAGTGCTTCACCCAAGTCAACCTTTACTTTTCACGACAGTGTAAGGCAGATATTATCCACATTTTATACATGGGACCACAAGGTTCAGAGAGATGAAGGAACTTGCCAAAGGCCACAAAGTTAGGAAGTAGCACAATGAGGGTTTGAGCCCAGCTCTTTCTGATCACAGGTCCTGGGCTTTTCCCACAAGTGTTTCTCCAGCTCCCCAGAAAAGCACTATTCTAAAGCACAGGAAGAGTTTGTTAGCAGGCAATTTCTTGGTACCACCTGCAGAATCTCTTGAAGGAAATGACTATGGGAGGGCTCCCAAATCTACATTTAAAACAAACTTCGGGTAAATTTTATGCATGTTAAAGTTTTTTGTTTTTTTGTTTTGGTAGAGACAGGGTCTGACTCTGGCTCAGGCTTGTCTTGAATCTCTGAGCTTAGGGCAGTCCACCGGCCTCAGCCTCCCAGAGTGCTAGGATTACAGGCATGAGCCACCATGCCCAGACCTGCATGTCAAAGTTTTATCACCAAGAAAACTCCTAAGAGCTGAGGCTACTTTGGATAGGATGGTATTAATTCTTAAAGTAAAAGACTGCCCTACTTAAAATACAAAACAGAAAAATACTTTGTTGTCATCCTGTTTTTTCTCAGTGCTTTAAATATTTGGAGAATTTCCCCCACTCTAATTCTTTCTATATCCTCGAGGCTTTATTTCTCAAACGCAATACAGGCACAGTTAAAAAATCTCCACAACTTAAAAAAAAAAATTCCCTAGCTGCTAAAATCTAGAGCATTATAAATAGAATTCTGCATATCAAAGTCAATGGGGAAACATCTGTCATTAATATTATCCTTAAATTCTTACTATTCAGACTTTCACATTCTAGGTTTGCCAGTAAGACTTTGCTTCCTTTCTTTTTTCCTGTTTACTTGAAGTAGTTATACCTAGTGCCCTTTCATTGGTCGATCTCCCCATTGTAGGTGTCTGTTAGTATGTGAGACCCTCGAGCAGGCCACGTGCACGGGGCAAACACATCCACTCCACTTAATTTCTGCTTTGGCAGTTGGGGAAATATCACTAGAGAGTGGACTTGACACTTTTCATTAAGAGAAATCCAAGTGACTCCATTTTTAAAAAATAACATGTGTTTATCTTACTGGGTCATGTTTTCCCACCTGTGAGAACAGCTGCTTTTTACTTATTGGAAAGGTCTAGAAGGCTTGGTGACAAGCATCCTCCAATCCCAAATGGCACAGTTGCTGCGTCTAAAAGTAGCCTGGTTGTACATCCTGTGGGGGTGGATGCGGACAATAGCGTGGACGTCCTGGACAGCGAGGAGGGAACAGCACTTCCACTCAGGCCCACTGCGGGCCTGATAGGCTGGGAGCTCTCACTTCCGGGCTGGCTTGCCAGGTTGGAGTTCATCTTTCTGTACCCATTACTTGATCCAGAGCTGGTGTGTAGGTTGCTCATTTCTGTGCACAAGACAGAGGCCCTGGTGCCCCACTGATAGAACTGGCTGGGGGCTACAACATGAAGACAGCACTCACACCCGTGTGGGCAGCCATGCTAGCTTGTGTTCTGAGGCAGAAGTTGGCGGAGGCTATATGTAGAATCACAGAAGCTTATAGTACGTGGGAACTTTGAGACCATGCGGTCTAACAATGTCATTTATAGGCAAGAACTCAAAATCCCATGGACGTCTCCCAGGATTGAAACATTGTCTTGAATCTAGAAGTCAGCTGCCTAAAGGCAAACCAGGTGCTGCTTAGGGGACCCAGGAACTGGTTTTAAAAGATGGCTCTGGGGCAGCGCCTGTGGCTCAAAGGAGTAGGGCGCTGGCCCCATATACTGGAGGTGGTGTGTTCAAACCTGGCCCTGGCCAAAAAAAAAAAAAAGATGGCTCATCCTCCTAATAGCATATGAAAAATGTTGTGGTTATGTACTTTTGCTTAGGTAGAGTATTTACAACTTTAATATTTTCAAAAGGGTCCCTGGGTTTATCCCAAATGGAAGAATTAATTCTCTAAAGTAGCAGCCTTCAAAGAGGAAGAGAGATGTGGAAGCACTCCAGTGGGTACACAAGACATGCCACTGGAGAAAGAAAATGCTAGATATCTTTAGTTCACCCTTTAAAATTTCTCATGTATGTTTTATAATGTGGATAGCATTTGAATATGCTAGTACAAAACAAAATTAATACGCTTACACGAAGACATGTGACCTTTTAACTATAAAAATACACAATGGAAAAGATGGGAGACAATTGCTTTAAAGGGGATGTGACAAATAATTGGCCCACAAGATGAAACTGAACTGTAAACATGTTTCGTGTGGTGTTTAAAAAAGAAATGAGAAGATATTTAGGGAGCCAGGGAATTATGCTGGAAAATCTGGGTTTTCAGCTTTTATCAAAAAAAGAAATAAGACAATTGACAAAAATGGGCCTGTTTCCTTGGATGGCAAAAGTTGGCTGTAGCTAGTAGTGGGAGCCCCCCTTAACACAGTTTGCTGCAGTCTCCACCACTCCCTTTTGTCCCCTGGCACTGAACTGGGCTTCACTTGCATTTATCATTGTGTTTAACAGTGGTGTGCTGGTAAATATTTACTGAATAATCCCTGGGGGTTGGGGTTAAGGGTGCTCATTTGTAGCATTTGCTGATTTCTATGTTGTCAATACTTTCCCCATGGCCAATTTAAAGTTACTGATGTGATTTCACCGAACATGGAATTTTCAGCTTTTGTCAATTAGTAGGCATGGACTCCAGCAATCCACTCACGTTGCTGGGGTTTTTTCTTAATGGAGGCCATTCACCTCAGTTACCTGACATGCCTGACCTTGGTGACATCTGTGTTTGCCTTCCTTATTGTAGAAGAATGACTGTCAAAGCTTGGTAGGAACAGAGGCCAGGAACTCTGCTGTTTCTATGGCTGCCCACTGTTAAAAACGTGTTGGGAGCTCCTCCCTGATTCAAGCTCTGATGATAAAGACACAGCTCGTCTCCAAAAGGCGAGAGAAATCTCCAAGCAGTGGTAGTGTGCTTGCCGATACTTACTTTAGGGTCAGCAACTTCATCAGGATTCTGTTGCCCAGATGTTCCTTAGGACATTCTGGTACCGGACGTATTTCCACAGCATCCTCCTATTATTAACCACATCACAAAGACATCATCAGTGAACTCCACGAGGAACCCAGGGATGGGAAGGCTGCCACCCTCCATGGCTCAAGTCAACTTCCATTTGTTTTATTTCTAATAGCAGAATAACATGCTGCCTTTTACAAGAGTTTGCCCTCCCACGCCCAGCCTTCCAAGTCAGCATTTACAGCAAACATTTTCTCCTTTCAGGAAAGCAAGCATTTAAGACAAAGAGACTGAAGGAGGAAGGAAGGAAATGTGAACATGGATATGGCTTAGTAACATCCACCAGATGGCATTGCAAAATCTTATACCTATTGTTGTCTTGTGTTTTTTTCTTTTTTGCCTGCTCTAAATACAAATGTAGCTTATTTCTGGTGCTGAGGGCTTTCCTAGTGACTAGGTGAGCTTCAGCCTTGAGATCTGAGTCAGGCGGATCTTACAAGAGTCTCTTCCTCAATTCACTGTTTTCTTAAGTAGATGACAGAGATTTGGGTTTGAATTTATAGGTTCTATATAGACATATCTAAGTAGTACTGGCTAAAGTTCTAGGTACAAAAAAGCTCAGCAATGACAACAAATTAAGAGCTGTATCTATTTTACCACACAGGGGCTAAAGACTTACAGAGAAGTAACAAGACACGATCGAAACTTTAACATTTAAATCTGAACTATCACTGAATCTTAAATACATTCACGTTTGTGAAATCAAACAGTGCAAATCCTTGAAAACTTTAATTCCCACTCTGGAGGTAGGTTATCCAAACGTGTGAGCAGTTTTCGGCTTGCCAAGATCCAAATGAGTCATGTCTAATTGTCTTTTCCTGGCTATAAACACTGGGAGCTTCCCACCAAATAGTTGATAGCAACCAACCACATTTTTATGGTAGCAGTAAAGTTACCTTCCTGGGAATCTGTACCTGGTTTGATGGGATGATTGAAGTGGTAAACTCACCACTATTCCAACCTCTCTTTCCCTTTGGCCGGCATTCTTTGTGGTTCTGGCTGGCCCTCTTGCTGGGTTTGTTTCACAGGAGACACTGCTGTGGTGTCTACTCGGAGCCTCCTTCAGAGGAGGCTGGAACTTTTAAGGATGATCAGAACAGACTCATCTGAAGGGAAGGGTCTCCACACTGGAAAACTACCTCATGGTGTGGATTCTTAAGACTACTTTTAGTTTGGATTCTAATCTTTAGAATCCATTTCTTGGTTTTGTTTTATTTTAGAGGAAGGGTCTCATTCTGTTGTCCAGCCTGGAGTGCTGAGGCACGTGAGCAGTTATAGCTTATTATTACCCTGAACTTCCCGGCTTAAGCAATCTTCCTGCCTTGGCCTCTGAAGTGGCTGGGACTATAGGCATATGTTACCATGCCCAACTAATTTTTTAATTTTATTTGTTTATAGAGACAGGTTCTCACAATCTTGCCCAAGATGGTCTTGAACTCCTGGCCTCACAGGATCCTTCCACTTTGGCATTCCAAAGTGCTGGGATTACAGGTGTGAGTCACTGTGCCTGGCCTACAATCATTTTTTAAAAAGCTTTTCATTGGAAAATTCTAAGCATACAAAAATAGAGAGAATGCTGTTAATACCATGAATTGCCATTTACTTATCACCTAGCTTCAACAATTTCAAGTCATGGCAGCTCAATTTCATCTATACTCTCACTTACTACCTTCCCCACTCTATACTGGATTATTTAGAGCCAAGTTCCCAGGCATTAAATAATCTCATATGTTAATATTTCAGTCAGTACATTATCTGTAAAAGAGAAAGACTTTTAAAAGCACATAGTGGTTGGATGGTGCCTGTGGCTCAAAGGAGTAGGGCACTGGGTCCATATACCAAAGGTGGTGGGTTCAAACCTGGCCCTGGCCAAAAACTGCTAAAAAAAAAAAAAGCCAAACAAAAAACCCCCACATAATGGTAATGTCATTATAACTCCTAGAAAAATTAACAATTTCTTCTTTTTTTTGGAGACAGAGACTCATTTTTTTGCCCAGGCTAGAATACCATGGTGTCAGCCTCGCTCACTGCAACCTCAAATTCCTAGGCTCACGCAATCCTCCTGCCTCAATCTCCCGAGTAGCTGGAACTATAGATAGGTGTGTGCTATCACACCTGGCTATTTTTTTCTATTTTTAAATATTTTTAGTAGAGGCAGGGTTTCATTTTTTTCAGACTGGTTTCCAACTCCTGAACTCAAGTGATCCTCCAGTCTTGGCCTCCCAGGGTGCCAGGCTTACAGGTGCAAGCCACCATGCCTGGCCTAATAATAATTTCTTACTGCCACTAAGTAGTTTTGTTGGTTTCTCCAACTATCTCAGTTTTTTAAAAGTTAGTTTGTTAAGTCAGGATCCAAACAAGGTCCACATATGACATTTGGATGATGTATTTCCTAAGTCTAATCTATGTGAATTTCTTTAACCTTTACAGCTATCATAAATAGGAACTTAGTCCCCAAAGGAGCAGAAAGAGGAAATGTGAAGCTTTAGTGAATACCTGTTGTTTTATCATCCTGAGAGATATACATAAACGAAGGGAATACAGGAGACCATGAGAAAGAAAGTATGAGAAACCATATTCTTCCTTCTACTGACCCAGTGGATCTTAGGGTTAACTCCCTTTGCCCACCTGTGATTTCATTAAGTGAGCCCATACCTACCCTTCCCCTTTTTTCTGAATTGGTTTTTAGTTAAGTTTTGTCACTTGTAACCAAGAGCTCTGAGCAAACCACACTATGATTTGGAATACTGTGGTGTCCTTTTAAGGGATCAACACACAGGATGTCTCTTGTAGAATTAGAGTGAATCTAAGACCTTGCCTTGTAGAAGTTTGGTGGCTGAGTTCCACTTTGGCCTTTCCTACACACTCAGTCATAACTGGGATACAAGAATTTACCTCTCTTCTAACTTTCCTTACTGGGAAACTAAGTAACGAGAACACAAAAATTTTTGATTAATATGTCATAAAAAGCAGCATCTATGATCATTTCAGAGTAGGCATTAGTTTACCTTTCTTCCACGGGATTTACTTTGGAGAAAGTACAAATTACAAGTGCAATTTCTGTGAGAATAGCTTCAAACTATTAAAGGACTCACAGTGGCCCTCAACCAATTTACAAACAACTAGTATATAATTACCAAGCACTCCTCTCTACCAGTAAAAGCTGACCCCATTAGGACTTCTGTTAGATGTTAACTTTCAGTCCTAACTGAGATTCTGCATGGATTTAAAGACCATACAACAAAGTTCCTTCAAAAACAAGTCTATGTATGTCTCATCCTCTTAATCAATTCAGATGGGAGACTCTGACAAGCTGATGGCACCCTGGACATATTCTCCTCAATTGTTTTCTCTTTTTTGGCATCTGCTTTGGGTCCCTTTATTACATGTTAGCATCTCCATCATGGAATTGGGAAGAAGAGGAAGACAAGTTATGGTCAAATCATCAGATTTCATAATTCTCCACAAATTTGATAAAAAGTTGTGCAAGGAAACTGGAAAGTTGTAAGACATGATTTTAAAAATTTCATCTTTAGATTTCAGTTATGTAGCTAATGTACTAAATAGTCAAATGCAGATAGATATGGAAGCAAGCAAATATGAAATCTGGAGTCAATGAGTTACAGTCCCCAATTTTATAATTTATTTGTTGAATCCTTTTTTTTTTTTTTTTTTTGAGACAGAGTCTCACTATGTCACCCTTGGTAGAATGCTATGGCGTCACAGCTCACAGCAACCTCCAACGCTTAGGTTTAAGTGATTCTCTTGCCTTAGCCTCCCAAGTAGTTGGGACTACACGTGCCTACCACAATGCCCGGCTATATTTTTTGTCATACTTGTCATTGTTGTTTGGCAGGCCCTGGGCCAGGTTCAAACCCACAAGCCCTGGTATATGGGGCTGGCGTCCTAGCCTCTGAGCTCTAGGCACTGAGCCCATCTGTTGAATCTTGAACAAGTTGTTTAACCTCTCAGATTCTTAATTTCGAATCTGAAGGATGAAGATTATAATATTGCCTACATTATTCATATCTTTTAGAATTTATTCTTTTAAATTGACAAATAATAGTGTATATTTATGGGATACAGTGTAATGTTTTGGTCTATGTATGCATTATAAAAAAATAAAGTTAATTAACATATCCATCACTTTGCTAACTTATCTTTTGTGTGTATGCGTGTGTTTGGGGGCTGAGAACACTGAAAAATCTATTCTTTTAGCAACTTAAAAATACACATTATTACTAACTGTGGTCACCACGCAGTGCAATAGGTCACTGAAACTTATTGCTCCAGGCTGAGACTTTGTACCCTTTGATCAACATCTCCCACACTTCCCCACAGCCACTGGTGACCACCTTTCTACTCTCTGTTTCCATGAGATTCACAGATATGTTTTGGATTCCACATATATGTGAAACACTCATGTAAATCTGCCTCATTCAGAAGAGGATTTGAGGCTGTGGATAGAACAGCAAATAAAATAGATGAGAACATGAAGATAGTTAAAAAGTAAGGATAAGTAAAGAAAAAAGTTGGAGTAAATTCAGGACACCAATCAGTAAGCTGCCATATTTAGCAGAGGTGAACAGAAATGTACTCTAAGAATTTAGGAGAATCAGCTACAAAAGAGAGCAGTCTCTTAAGTGTGCACATTGCCTCAGTGAAAGCATAATTCTCAAGACTTGGGGATAATTTTCCTTCAGATCCTCTTCTAGGGAGGTGCTGGATGATGAATTAGTCAACATCCACGACGGTATTTCCATGGTGGACGTGATATTGTATCTCATGATTTCTGCTTCCTTTGTCATCCTCTTTGCTGACCAATGGTGAGCTCATCAAAGGAGGGGGGCAGTTAGAAGAGATGTCAGGCTCCCTGATGGTTTTGCTTAAACCAAGGATCAAGGTTCAAATATTTAGAGGCATGGATGGATGACATATTTTTTATGAAAGATTTCCCTAAATCTTATTTCTTGCAACATAACTGTTAATAAAATGGAAGAGCAGAGACATACTGGTAACCTGTTCTGGCAAGATTGAGAAGTATATAGATAACCAGACATGCAGAAGGGAGAACTGAGAGCCTCATATAAAATACAAGGAGCAGCTCGGTGCCTATGGCTCAAGCGGCTAAGGCGCCAGCCACATACACCTAAGGTGGCAGGTCCGAATCCAGCCTGGGCCTGCCAAACAACAATGACAGCTGCAACCAAAAAAATAGCCGGGCGTTGTGGCAGGCGCCTGTGGTCCCAGCTACTTGGGAGGCTGAGGCAGGAGACTCGCTTGAGCCCAGGAGCTGGAGGTTGCTGTGAGCTGGGATGCCACAGCACTCTACCCAGAGGGATAGCTTGAGACTCTGTCTCCAAAAAAAAAAAAAAATACAAGGAGCCAAAACAGACAGAAGGCTCAGATAATGGTCACTCCTTATCCCATCCCCAGGCAAAGGCTTAGGAATGATCTTTATTCCACTCCCAGAAAAAGTCTAACTTATCACACTGTTCTGGGTCAGTCCAATAAACAAAGACAATCAACATTTCGAAGTCTTGCACACGGGGAGCTGGCTGCGATTATTTCAGCCTGAAATTGTTTTCACAGCAGGTATCTCTAGTTACGCACAGAGACCATTAAAAAAACGACAAAGCACTAAAGAACCTCGAACTTTAAGGAATATATGTCTCAATCGATTAGTTACAAGTAGACCCGTGAAAAGTTTTGGGGATTAAATGAGATTATATCAGCGAACCTGTTTTGTAAAGTGCTATGAACATCCTAGTTATCATTCACTACCAGAATCCCATGTGAATGCCGATCAATAATTGTCTCTGCCATGACACGGGCCTGCCTTAGTGGAAAGCAGTGGCAGAAGTCATGCAGGTAAGCATCGGACATCACGGACTGCTCGACAGGAATAACGAACAATAACATCTTCCTCGCGACTCTGAGTGTCTCCACCATGGAGACGGGTACCCACCTCGTCCACTGTTGGGTAAAGGGCAAAGAGCTCGGCCTGCCGATTGGTCCTCCGGGCCTCCTCATTTTTCTTCTCAAAGTCCTCGGCACTCACGTGTTGCAGGAGGTTTTCTAGTCGCTGGTCAGGCTGCAGGCTGCGGAGGTCAAAGTCGCAGGCAGTGAGGGGGCCTTTCCCAGACACGTCGCACAGCACGTTTATGTGGCGGGGTCCTGTCTGTGAGAGAAAACAGCGGGTCTCAAACGAGAGCAGACAAATCTGGGATGTCTCCAGACGGCTTCAACCTGGGACTATAGAATCTCAGTTTTCTGAAGAAGCTGGGAATTGGACAAGAATGATGTCTTAGCTTCCTGGCTAGACTATCCTACAATTACATGTCTCCTTCCCAGCTGGAAGCAGGTAGTTACTCGTCAGATGTCAATAAACCAGCCCTGAGCAGCAGTCTGAAAATAGCCCTGTGTTCCTGTTAGCTGCTGGCTTGTTCTTTCCCAGAGGTTGGGAGCCAAGTCACTTAATGAACCACGCTCGTGTCTCACGCTCAAGCAAAACAGAGCTGGGCTAGGGTGTGACAGAAAGGAGGCCTGACTGGGAAATAAAGAGTCCCCTTCTTATTCCCCATGGCAGAACTTGGGTTTGGAAATTGGAAAATAAAATGATCTGTGAGGCCTTCCAAGTTAAACTTTATATCAACTCCAAAGCTGAATGTTATGTTTCCAGCGACAAAGTTGGGGGAGCAGGGAACACTTTCCTACAGAACCTCAGCCGTTACAGGAATAAGCACCAAAAAGAAAAAGGGAGAGCAGTTGGTATTCAAGCAGTGTCCACTTTAAGCTGTGTTTATTTTGGTGTGTATGAAAAAGAAAGTCTTAAATTCGTCACAAAGGGGGTGCTTTATTCCATTAGAAATGTCTTGGCAATTGGGAATTACACACCTAACCAAAGACCCAGCAAAGAATATGTAACTGCAAGCAACAATATGCTTTAAGACTGTAGGTGGGTCATTGATCAACATCTCCAAAGTTTATGGTCAAATACTATTCTCAAAGTTCTACTAAATGGATACACTGGGGTACAATTTTTCCAGACTATTCATTTCTTGTGGCATCTGCCTCATAAAAGTGCTACTCTACTAGATAACTTTTACCCAAGCTATTAATAATCAACATTAACACTTTAATTAGGAATACATTTTTAGGCCTTTTAATTTCTATTACTCAAAAAGCTTCTTCTTTTTTTTTGGCTGGGGCTGGGTTTGAACCTGCCACCTCCGGCATATGGGGCTGGCGCCCTACCCTTTTGAGCCACAGGCACCGCCCAAAGCTTCAATTTTTAAATTCAGCTTTCTGACTCTGTGCTTGTGCCTTCAACACTATCTCAATGAGTTTCTGCTCCTTAAAAAGGAAAACACACTTGATCCTATCAGGAATCCATTTAGTACACACATATGAACTTCAGGTCACATGGCACAAACCCCTTGGAGCCTGCCTGGGCACACGCCACATGCAGATTTTAGTGCTTTTCCAACTTTTTTGGTATAAAGCTAAACAATTCTCTCACCAGGGGCTCAGGGCAGCCTAGTTTTGCTGTAGGTTGTATTATAGGAATGCCTACAATGGTATGTCAACTGCTGGCTCCAAGGACTCTGCTGAGAGCTGCTGGCTCCTGCCATGTGTCGGCTGGCAGCTGATTATAAAGGGAATAGAGATGAGGAAAAAGAATTAGCTTTTATACCACTAGACCCAGTCTCTGGAAGAGCCAATTAGTAATATATACTTTTGTTTGTCTTAGAATTAATAAGAGTTCGGGGAAAATGAGTTTAATTTCCCAAGTTTATTTAAAAGGATGCCAAGCTATACTATATATGTCAAAAGTCTGAAGAATGCTCATATCCTTTAATCCAGACATTTTACTTCTAAGAATTTGTTCAAAGGGCATGACTGGACGATCGTGCAAGGATATGAGGATAAGAACATCTCTGAAATGTTATTTGCTATAGCAAAATAATAGAAAGAAACTAACTACCTCCCCAAAGAGGAAGCCTTAAAAGGTTCAGGAACTTTCATACAATGGAAAGTTATGTAGCCATTACAGAAAAAGGAACATGTATTCATCAGAAAAGAAAGATAATCACAGTATATTGTTAATATGAAAAATGAAGCTATAGAAGTTATACATTGTACAATATGATCTATTTTTTATGAAATACAGTAGAAATGACCACTTCCCCACATTGACAACTTGCTTACGTTGACCTAACTTTCATAGACCAGACGTGTACCACATGTACGTATCAGAAGAGCAGGCCTAGTTCCTTATGTTAACCACCTCCGTATGATGACCAGTTCGTTACAGTCCCATGGGTGGTCAGCTTGCAGAGATTCTGCTGGGTGTGTATACCATGAAGCCATGTCATATATAGATTTGGCTAATATAAATTCAGGCATTTGGCCTCACCCATGAAGAATGTGCATAAGAATGAGTGTGGAATGAAAAATGTTGCAGTCACCTCACAGCCTGAGCATCTCTCCACCATGAATTTTAATGCTTTAAGACACACAACTTTTTTTGGCGTCACCTGTGGCTCAAAAGGGTAGGGTGCCGGCCCCATATGCCGGAGGTGTTGGGTTAAAACCTAGCCCCGGCCAAAAACTGCAAAAAAAAGACACACAACTTTTGTACAATTTAGCTCTTTTAAAAGTTTTTAATTGACACATAATAATTGTAAGTATTTAACTGACACATATTTGTACATATTTTGGCTTACAGTGTGATATTTCAATGCCTGGATACAACATATAATGATCAAATCGGGGCAATGAGCATATCCGTCACCTCAAACAATGATCATTTCTTTGTGCAAGGAGCATATAGAAATCTTTTCTTCTAGCTATTTGAAGATACCCAATAAATTATTGTTAACAACTATAGTCTGTCTGCAGTGCTACAGAGAATACTAGAACTTATTTCTCTTCTCTAGCTGTAACTTTGTATCTATTACCCAACCTCTCTCTATCCTTCCCAGCCTCTAGGTACCTTCATTCTGCTCTTTACTTCTACAATATCAGTTTGTTTAGCTCCTACATCTGAGTAAGAACAGGCAATATTTATCTTTCTGGGCCTGACTTTTTTCATTTAGCATAATATCCTCCAGACTCATCCATGTTGCTGTAAAGAACAGGACTTCATTCTTTTTATGGCTGAATAGCATCCTGTTGTGTAAATATCCCGTGTTTTCTTGATCCATTCATCTGCCGATGGACACTTAGGTTGATTCCATATGTTGGCCACCATGAATGGTGCTGCAATAAACATGGCAGTGCACATATTTCTTTGCTATACTGATTTCCTTTCCTTTGGACGTGTGCCCAGTAGTGGGGTTGCTGGATCATATGGTCAATGTGGCTCTTAAACCAGTCAACTGACTTAATCTAGTTCTCTGTTAGCGTGCTATCAGACAGAGTATGCTTTATGTGGGCTGGTCATCACCTGTTATCTCTCAGCTCCACAAGCCCCCTTGTATATGCTGCTCTGTGATGCTGGGTCTGGGACTCAGCCAACCATGTTTCTGCTTCCCCTGTGGCTCGCTGTAGGTTTGTTTAAAGGGGGAGCTATAGTGGCACAGGGTACCTATAGGAGGGAGAAGGGACTTGCCATTCCTCTCATCTACCTTCAGATTCTTTTGGAACTTCCAGATCCATCCTCGTCTTACCTTCTTGAGAGTATCAGCACCAGCTGGTCAATCTCTCCTCCCAGGAGTCCAGACTCCCTGAGGTCTTTCTTATGAGATCCTGATTTACCACCAGCTGGGCAGTGCCCCCTTCTCAGGCTTCTCAGAGATTTGAGTCCTGAGGTCTTTCTTATGAGATCCTGATTTACCACCAGCTGGGCAGTGCCCCCTTCTCAGGCTTCTCAGAGATTTGAGTCCTTGCTATGAGGTTCTTCTTCTGAGCTTCTAGGTTCTGATAATTCTAAGCTCTTCCCCTAGACCTGTGCTCCTCAAATTGTGGTCCTGAGACCAGTATCATCGTCAACATTCAAGAAATGATAATTAGAAATTACCAGGCCCCACTCTAGACCTACTGAATCAGAAATTCTGGAAGGTAAGTCCCAGCAACCAGTGTTGGAACAAGCCCCCCAACCCCAGGATTCTGATAAAACTCAAGTTCGGGAACCACTGTCCTAGACTCCAGGCAGTATGCTGTTTCCTGCAGTTATGATTTCAGCATGACCTCAGTTTTCTCCTTCTGCTTTTCTCAGTCCTCCAAAACATGTTTAATCAATACCCTGTGTAGGTTACTTCTGTTGAAATACCTGATGTGGCTTCTGCCTGGTTAATACAAGGAACAATTGGTCATTGTGTAGGGAACAAACTAAATTTAGGAAAAATTACCAATGAAAAATCCCTTACATCTCCTGTACAGTAGAGCATACAAATATTCCATCCCTCTGAAAGCCTGTCCTATTCAGCACTGGAATTGATGGCTGGTCCCTCTGTGGAGTTCATTTTAAGTGGTTAGCTTGGCTTTAGGGACCATGTTGTTTGAAAAATAAGTATTATATGCCTCTAATCAGATTCATCATGGTGAGATGCCTGTGTCATGAGGACATATGAATGCTGCTAACTATCCTAGTTTAGAAGATGTTGTGTGCAAACTTGGACAAATTTGTTCTTCTCAGTTTCTTCTCATCTATAAAATGGGCAGGTTGGCCTAGAGCACTAACTTTACAAAAAATCAATCACAGTAGGACATACATAACATAAAATTTACCATCTTAATAATTTTTAAGTGTGCAGTTCAGTTGCATTAAGAACATTTACCTTGTAGTACAACCATTGCCACCACACATCTCCATAACTTTTTTCCCCTTGCAAAGCTGAAACTCTGTACTCATTAAATAATAACTCCCCATTCCTCCCTTCCCCAGCCCTTCCCCAAACCCCATTTTGTTTACCTATTTATTTGCAGATGGACACTTGGGTTGCTTCCCCCTTTCGGCTATTGTAATAATTTGGCTGTGCATAGGTATAGAGCTTAACTTTGGGGGACATGAAATTTATTTGGCTATCGTTCTTTTGCTATTATATGCAAATGAGTGCCTGCTTTGCTTTCTGGCTTCCATTTTTTTTTTTTTTTTTTTTGAGACGGAGCCTCAAGTTATCCCCCTGGGTAGAGTGCCATGGCATCACAGCTCATAGCAACCTCCAACTCCTGGGCTCAAGCGAGTCTCCTGCCTCCACCTCCCAAGTAGCTGGGACCACA
>CAUYQV010159800.1:0-22273 GCA_963574575.1 Galagoides demidoff | reverse complement strand
CCTGGGTAGAGTGGCATGGCATCACAGCTCATAGCAACCTCCAACTCCTGGGCTCAAGTGAGTCTCCTGCCTCTGCCTCCCAAGTAGCTGGGACCACAGGCGCCCGGCCATTTTTTGGTTGCAGCCATCATTGTTGTTTGGTGGGCCCGGGCTGGGGATTCGAACCTGCCACCTTAGGTGTACGTGGCTGGTGCCTTAGCCGATTGAGCCACAGGCGCCAAGCCCAAAGGTGCTTTCTTAATGTCTCTATAGAAAAGTTTATGAAGAAGTATCTTTAATATTTTATACATGTATACACATGTATAAATAAAACACCCATGTATGTCCATATTCACATATGGACATTTCTTTCATATACAAAAGAGAATAGGATAATGAACCCCCATGGGCCTATCCCTTGCTTCCATAATATCCACTCATGGCCTGTCTTATCTCCATCCCTACTCACATACCCTGTTATTTTATCTGTAAACATTTTAGTATGTATTTCTAGGGTGGCACCCAGAGCTCAGGTGGGTAGGATGCCCGCCATATACCCAGCTGGCAGGTTCAAATCCCACCCCGGTCAGCTAAACAACAATGACAACTGCAACCAGAAAATAGCCAGGCGTTGTGGTGGGCACCTGTAGTCCCAGCTACTTGGGAGGCTGAGGTAAGAGACTTGCTTAAGCCCAACAGTTTGAGGTTGCTGTGAGCTGTAATGCCATGGCACTCTACCAAGGGCAACAAAGTATCTCAAAAACAACAACAATAAAAATTTTAGTATGTATTTCTAGAAGACAAGGTGTTTTTTTTTGAGACAGAGCCTCAAGCTATCACCCTGAGTAGAGTGCCATGTCGTCACAGTTCATAGGAACCTCAAACTCCTGGGCTTAAGCGATTCTCTTGCCTCAGCCTCCCAATTAGCTGGGACTACAGGCGCCCGCCACAATGCCTACCTATTTTTTGGTTATAGTCCTCATTGTTGTTTGGCAGGCCTGGGCCAGATTCGAACCTGCTCTGGTGTATGTGGCTGGCACCTTAGCTGCTTGAGCTACAGGTGCCACCAGGAAGACGGTCTTAAAGAACACACACAACTACAATACTTTTATCACTGTCATGCTTTTAGTATGGCTGGCTCTGAAGAATCTTAACGACATTAAGAAATATTCGTGGCCAGGTTTGAGGCCAGGAGATCGAAACCAGCACAGGCAATAGTTAGATCCCCCATCTCTAACAACAAAAAAAAATTAGCTGGGCCTGGTGATGTGTGCCTATAGTCCCAGCTACCTGGGAGGCTGGGGCAGGAGGATCCCTTGAGGCCAGGAACTTACAGTGAGCTATGATCCTGCCATGGCACTTTATCCTAGGCAACGGTGTCAGATCTTGCCTCTAAAAAAGTCCTTTTTTTCCCCAGAGTTGAGCATGGTGGCAACTTCATGTCTCATGTAATCCCAGTTTGGGAGCCTGAGGTGGGCAGATTGATAGAGCCCAAAAGTTTAGGACCAGCTTGGGCAACATAGGGAGATTCAGTCTCTTAGAAATATATATACATTCTTGTTGTCTTTTTTTTTTTTTCTGGGACAGAGTTGCCCTGGGTAGAGTGTGTGGCATCATAGCTCAAAACAACTTCAAACTCTTGGGCTTAAGTGATCCCCTTGCCTCAGCCTCCCAAGTAGCTGGGACTACAGGAACCTGCCACAACACCTGGCTAGTTTTTCTATTTTTAGTAGAAATGGGGTTTTGCTCTTGGTCAGTCTGGTCTCCAACTCCTGAACTCAAGCAATCTACCACCTGCCTTGGCCTCCCAGAGTGCTAGGATCACAGGAGTGAGCCACCGCACCCAGCACTTGTAATTCTTAATGGTCATAGAATAACTGGAATTTAGTAAACTTGCCGGCTTGTGTGAGGCTGGCCCTGTATACACTTGGACCACAGCTTCCTTCTTCTTCTGAGCAGTGAAGATGCATCCTTGGATCCCAGGACAGGTGAGACTCAGGCAAGCTGCTGGCTCTGAGTCAAGTACACAGAGTTCCAGGCACACCTAAACTCCCCTGTGACTCAGTTCCCTTACCTGCAAAGTGAGGATCCCCACACTTACCTACAAGGGCTTTGTCAGGATTAAATGAAGTCCCTGGAACCTAGAATTCTTTAGGCCAGCTAGGCCAACCTGTGTTCCATATCCAGGTTTATTTCAAAGCCTGCCTTTAAGTGCTTTTTGTCCCCCCTCTGACAGTGGCTCCCACATGGTGAGGCTCGTTTGTTGGAACTATCTGGGGATCTTTAAATGCTTCTGATGCTCCCACCTCCAGACATAAGGATTTGGGGAGTACAGCCTGGGCAAGAGCTCCCAGGTCATCCTAATGTGCAGCAAAATTTGGAAGCCACTGCCCTGAGTAAGTTTTCCTGCCCCTCAAATAGTCCTCATTGTTTACAGTAATCACTGATGCCCAAAATTCTAAAGCAAACCCTTCTAGTTTCATTACTAACTCTTGTTAAAATGCCAGTTTCCCCAAGCAGTCATACATATTAAACCCACCACAGACTTAATCCACAGGGTTGGCTCATCACCTTTTAGGATCCCTTTGGTGTGGCAAGTAGTTGCAGGCAGGCCTGGGTGGGACTAGGGAGGAGGGGTTGGGCCACCTAAGGTGAGAGCTGTGGCACTCAGGCCTCTGTGTGGGGGAGACTGAGGGCAGTCCTGTAAGAGAGATAAGGGGGGCCCAGGTGTGTTCCTGAGAGAGGGGGTGGACAGGGAGGACAAGCTGCAAAGAACCACTTCAAACCACTTCCTCTTAGGCTTGAATCAGGCATCCAGACCAGAGTCCCTCCCATGGCTGGGTTCTGTGCCAGGATTTGGGGGACATCAGGGAAATAGGGAGCTCCAAATACCAGGAAGGGAGGCACAGACTCCACTGTGCCAGGGAACATGAAGTCCTGGCCATGGAGATGCATCCACCCACCCATTATGCAGGGAGGTCAAACCACACTGCTGGCTGGCCAGGACCTGTGCATTGTTAGTTCTGATCACTTTAGTATTTTGTTTTGTTTGAGACCAAGTCTTAAGCTATCACCCTGGGTACTGGGTAGAGTGCTGTGGTGTCACAGGTCACAGCAACTTCAAACTCCTGGGTTTAATCAATTGTCTTGTGTCAGCCTCCCAAGTAGCTGGGACTACAGGGGCCCGCCACAACACCCAGCTATTTTTTATTGCAGTTGTCATTGTTGTTTTTTAGTTGGCCTGGTCTGGGTTCAAACCCGCCAGCCTTGGTGTATGTGGCCAGTGCCCTACCCACTGAGCTATGGGAACCGCCAGTATTTCAGTGTGAATTTGTTCATGTTTAAACAGCCTCAGATCTCCAGCTTGTCTCGAAAAAAAGACTAGCCTGAGTGGGCCCAGGGTTTCATTTGCAGGGCCATGGGATGGGCACACTTCAGGTGCCTATACTCCTGGTTCCTCCTCAGTGGCTCACCTTACTCAGTTGAGCTGCCCATCCCTGCCGGCTGCAGTTAGCAGCCCTTACCTTATTGTTCCTGACATCATGAGTGTTCAGGGCTCTGTGCTAGACATGAGGGATAACGGCTGGAACAGAACCCAGGTTTGGCCCAAAGGAGCTCAGTCTAAGGGTGGTGCAGACAGGGGTGCTGTGGGCAGGCCACAAGAGGTGGCCTAAGTTCCCTCAAGAAAAGAAAGAGATTTTTGGGAAGAGAGCTTGGAGCTAGGGGTTAAGGACTCAGGGAGGAGGTTGGCCAGCTGCCCAAGACTGGGCACTGAAGCACCTACACTGACCCTGCTGCCTCTGCTCCCCTGGCAGGGACTGGTGGTAGCTGTCCTTTACTGCTTCCTCAACAGGGAGGTGAGTGATCTTGGGCTGCTGGGATGCCCCGGGGAGTTCCTAGTCACTGGCTGCAGGTTGAGGAGCTACCTGGGAAGGGTTGTGGGAGGGGTGGAAAGAGCAGGGAGTGGCCTGGACCTCACAGCAAGGAGTCTGGAGTCTGAGCTCAATTATAGTACTGTCAAAACCACCTGGAAGGCTTGTTAAAACAACTGCTGGGGGCTGAGCACAGTGGGGGCTTGCGCTTGTAATCCTAGCATTCTGGGAAGCCAAGGCCAGTGGATTGCCAGAGCTCAACAGTTCAAGACCAGCCTGAGTGAGACCATATCTCTACTAAAAATACAAAAACTAGACAGGTATGGTGGCAGGTGCCTGTAGTCCCAGCTACTTTGGAGGCTGAGGCAAGAAGCTCATTTGGGCCGAAGAGTTTGAGGTTGCTGTAAGCTATGAAGCTGTGGCACTCTACCTAGGGTGACAGACTGAGTCTGACTCAGAAGGGAAAAAAAAAATGCTGGGCCCTACTCCCAGCTTCTGATTCAGTAAAAATTGATTCTGTAGTTTTGGGTTGGGGTCTGAGGAAATGTTTTTTAACAAGCACTCCAGGTGATTCTCAGCCATGGGTATGTCAGTTCAGCAAACACAGAACCGAACCAGAACCCAGGCTTGACTGTCCTGCTGCTTGCCTGACGGGTGATGTCAGTCACTGCTCTTCTCTGGCCTTCAGTCTTGCCACACATGAAACAGGCAACTGGAAGAAACGCCTGCAGCTCAGTCAGTCCTCCGAGATGCCATGTGAGTGTTGACTGCCCAGGAGCAGCACACTCACCACGGGGACTCTGGCCTGAGAGGCCACAGGCACACAGAAGCAGCTACGTGAGCAGCATTAAATACAGTATTGCATACAAGTAAAGCCTTTCTGTGATTGTTGACCTGACTTGCCACACTTGAATGGGAATGACCTTTGATGTTTTCAAAAAAATCAAGTATCAAAGTTTGGGCTGCTCCATTTGGGGATTGTGAATGAATTTCCAAAGAGAAATTCCCTAGATCCCAGATGAGCTCTGAGCTTGGGCACCTTCATGGGAGTAAGTATCCAGTTGTCCCAGGTATATATAGATTTGAATGTGTGAGTTCTGGAGTTTGGGGAACAAACCACAAGTCCTTTTTTTGGGACACAATGTAATGCGGTTATGGGCATAAGTGCCTGGGGGTAGAAAGGGCCCTCAATACCTATTTGATAGAAGAGCTGGAAATGGTCAATCTGAGTGGCCTGCAAGTGATGGGACAGCCATGGGGCAGGAGTGGCAGCACCTGTGTGGAGGCCCCAGGGGCATGTATGGGGTACTGGGCACCAGACTCTCCTCTCCTGGGCTGACAGCTGGTCTCTGGGGCAGGTACAGATGGAGGTCCAGAAGAAGTGGCAGCAGTGGCACTTCCGAGAGTTCCCGCTGCGCCCTGTGGTCCTCAGTTTCTTCAGCAATGGCACCAAGGCCAGCCCCTCAGAGCAGAGCTGGAGCACTTGCAGAACCAGCATCATCTAAGAGGCTTGAACAGAGCAGGACCGCCCATGGACAGAGGCTGAGATGCATCCTGAGAGAGCTGGACACTGCTTTGGGACAGCCCATCTTCCCAGCAGACACTCCGCTCTTGCCTGTGTGGGTGTCTCCCCTTCCCCAGGCCTTGGATCCCTTAGAACTGAAGGGACTTGAGGCATGAGTCCCTGGGATTTGGTCTGTTACTCTGGGAAGAGCAACTCAGGCATCCCAGAAGGGAGTAGAAAAATAAATGGGACTTGGGATGAGATCTGGTGTGTTGGTCCTTCTACCTTGGCACAGGTAAAGGAGTATGCCCTGTAGGAGGGGTCCTCCCTGGTCCCCCAACTCTGAATTTTTAGAACCTAGAGCTTAAGCCCAGGCAAAGTGAGAAATCAAGGCCATTGGCAAATCTTGTCCCCCACTGCAACTCACCTGTATGGTTGCTCTCACATGAGCTACATTAACCTGATACCCTCACAACGGAAGCCAGGGCAGCCCAAAGCACCCCAGTCCCTTTTAGTGTCCCTGACATGGTGTGAAGTACAACCTTGTTCTTCCTGCCCTTTCATAGTTGTCCTCAGCCCGGGAGGCAAATGCAGCAGAAAATGGGACAAGATCCTACAAGATCCTATTTTACAGGTCTACCAAGACCCCATACTCACCTAAGCTATTCCGCAAGGAGGTGGAGTTCCATCCAGGACCTTTGAATTCAAATACCCATGCTCCAAGGCTGCGTCTGTTCTCCTTCCCCACCAAGCTCTTAGGGACTTGAGTCTTACCCTGCACTTGGGCTGTTGATTCCTTTGAGTATTTGGACTCCCTGTCCCCAAGTAAGGATGACAGAGGACTAAATATCTGAACTGTACTAGTGCACAAGGGGGTAACATTCTGGAAGTAGAGATAATTCCTCTCAGTGCTAAGGAAAAAGTATCTTGCTTGTGGGTGGGCCTGGCTTCAGGTAACCCTGGACAAGTGTCTCTTTCCAACCTGGCTCCCACCCCTACTCCTTCACTCCCCCCACTTCGCACCTTATAGGTTCTTCCAGATTCCCATTTTCCAGGCTAAGGTGTAGCCTGTGGGTTAATGAGCTCTGCTACAGATCCAAGCAGTCCACAGAAACCTTTCTGGATTACCTCAGGACCACATCCAGCCTTAGATCCACACCTTACATACTATGCCATACTGCCTCATGGCTCTGTGCACCTGGGAATGAGAATTTTCAAAATGCACAAGCGATAGCTATATAGGCAATTAGCCCAGCACAGGAAGGGGACTTGCAGTGACAAGGTCAAGGCAAAGACCAAAAACCCATGCAATCCACAGAAGCCAGAATAAATCAGGAAAGGCCAGAATTTACCCAGTTGGGGAGTGGAAGGGGTAACTGTAGAACAAAATGGATTGAGGACAAGAAGCTTCACCTACTTCTGGGCAGAGAAGGGGCTGGAAAGGGAGCCAGGTGATTAATAGAAATGCAGACAGAGCTGCTGGTAAGGATGGAAATCTCCACTGGTCCCTGGCCCCCTTCACCTCCACTCATCCCCAGGACAGTTGTTAATCATTACCCAAGTTCTGGCTGTTCCCTTCACCCCCTGTGGAGTTTAACAAATCCAGGTTGTACTCTTTGAAAGGTGTTCTAGGATAAGGAATGGTACCCCTAAAGCTGCTGTCTGACCCTTACAAAAGAAAAAACGCATGCACACACACTGGCTTGGGGAGGACTGTGTATTTTGAAGTCAAGAGGGTTCCTAGGAGGGCTTGCTAGAGAGCTCCTTCTCCAAGGAGAAACAAAATCCACCTTACCACAGGATTCTGATAGGCCAAGTCCCCAGACAGGACAGCCAGCTGCTACAACTTAGGGTTATCCAGGGTTTGTGAGGTTCCCACAAAAGGCAGGGGTCAAACCAAGTCAAATGGTTTGAAAACTACTATGTGCAAGACATTCTGAGGCATCTTGAACTCTGCCTCCTTGACATGGGCAAAGCTAAATCCAGGACATACACGTGAAGGACCTTTCAGTTGGTGGAAGAAAGTCCTAGGCAGTGATTGGACCCTTAGCTGCAAGAATGACACATTCTTAGCAAGCCTGGGAGCCCCAGGGATTCCACAGGCATATCCGAGCATCAGTAAGACAAGTGTGAACTGCTGCTTCCAGATTTACCCAATCCAGGAAGAAAACTCAAGAAGAACTTCTAAAATGTTTTTCTTCTTCTATATTCAACATCCTAATAACTTGGCTAAGCCTGGACAGCTGGTGGTGTAAGGTACCCTCTTGGCCTCCAGCCCTGCAGACCAGCTGCAGGGGCCCCTGGCCCATTTCTCATTAACACCCAAAGGTTACTGGCTAAGAGACAGTGGTTTCAAGGTCCTTGTTCTACCCAACCCCACCAGAGGCCACATGTTGGAAAAGTCCCATCCTGGCCACATGTTGGAAAAGTCCCATCCTGACCACACTTTCTTAGAGAACCTGATGTCTCTGGGGGGCCCTAAAATTTCCTTGGTTGCTCCCAGGGGTGGGTGATGCTGTTGATGTGAAGGCCACTGATGGCATTGAGGAAGAAGAGAAAGGAGGCAGTGAACTCGCACCAGAACATCAGGGTGAAGCCGATGAGAGTGATCTGGTTCCTGAGGAGGATCACAAAACTCAGCAGACCCCCGCAGGAGAGGACAAAAGAGACCAGGAGAAGGATGGAGCCCATGGCCCACTTGCGCCTTGAGTGGACGTCCTCACACACCTGGGACACTATAAGGAGCTCCAGGCCAAAAATGGCAGCCACCACGGCCAAGGCACCCACGCTGCGGGCCAGGCCCATGCCGACGGCCAGCCCGGGCACATGGGCCTGACCCAGGTCTCTGAGGCAGCGCGGCTCACTCTGGTTGTCGGTGGTGCAGTAGTGCCACAGCCCGAAGAGGCGGTCCCCAGCCAGGAGCCAGTGCCCATCGCAGATGGAGACAGAGGAGAGGACCACAGCCAGGGCAGCACACGTGATGATGAGGGTCCGAATGAAGGACTCAAAGAAGGACCGGTGGGGCCTTCTTTGGTCCAATAGCCTCTGGGCCTAGAAGACACCACAGGAAGCACCTTGTCAGTGAGGGTGCCCCAGCTCCTCTAGGGAAGACTCTGAATAGGGTCTAGCTCCCCACGGCCACAGTTCCTGCTCTGGTGAAGCCTGGGATGCCCCCCTTGACTCATGGCTTCCCTAGTGCAGCCTGACTGTCTCTGGGGAACCCTTTCCCATTCCACCTGTCCCCTGTCCTCTGTCCTAGACCTAGAAGCCTTTACAGTCCAGGATTCACCAGGCAAGAAGAGTTCCCTGCCCTTTCTTCCTTTCATGAGCTTTATACTGGGAGAGAAATCCAAATGGACCAGCAAATCCTGGCAGGTTCTGAATTTAGAAAACCTGGCCTGCCTGGCCCCTGCCACCCTCAACATGCAGCCAACCTAGGTTTCTTTGCAATAAAACAAGAATCCTGCCTGGCAGGGCTGAGAGGTTGTACCAGGCACCCAGGACATTAGCATATCAATACCTCTCCAGGACACACATAGTCTGTCCTGCCCCCCACCCACCTGATCCTACACACCCCCCTTTCAGTCCAGGACTCCATGTTACTTCCCTTTGTCCTTAAAGTGGTAAGTGCTGTTTGCATCTTGCCCTTCAGACTTGCCCAGCCTACACCCCACCCACAGCTTGCCAACCAAACTGCTCTGGCAGCTTCTAGGTATGGAGAAGTCATTCTGGCTCTCCTCAGCTTCTGGTGCAGCACAGAAAGGAGCCCCCTCCACCACCACCCCCACCCCCGAGTCTCCTGACCAGGCTAGGTGTCCAGTGAGGTGTCTCTTATTTCCCGGTCCTGGGACACCTCCTGGGCACCGCTCCCACCCCCTGACCCAGAAAGCAAAAGAAACACTTTAAAGAGTAAAACTCTTCACACAGCCTACAAGCCTGTGCTATCCCTCCCACAGCCCCCTCCCACAGCCCCCTCCGACTTTAGCTCCCAGCAAACTCCCCCTGGCCAGGCTAAGGCATAGCAGCCCTCTTCCCATGCCCAGAACTTTCTTCCCTTATTCTTCTGCAGAAACCTGTGCCCCACCAGGACAACTCATCTTCTCCATTCTTCACATACTAGCTTAAAGTCCCTCTGTAGCAAGGTCTTTTCTATCCCCCCAACCCAAAGCAAGTCCCCTCCTCGTCTTCTGCATCAGGCACTCTGTTTCCATCACCACTCTGACCACAGCCTGCAGTTACATGTTATTGTCTGTCTCCCTCAGACACTGTGTTCTCTGGGAGGGCAGGGCTCCCCATATTCAGCCACTAATGTGTCCCCAGTACCTGGGCATTCAGTGGGTTCTTTTTTTTTTTTTTTTGAGATGGAGCCTCAAGCTATCCCCCTGGGTAGAGTGCCATGGCATTACAGCTCATAGCAACCTCCAACTCCTGGGCTCAAGCGAGTCTCCTGCCTCCGCCTCCCAAGCAGCTGGGACCACAGGCGCCCGCCACAACGCCCGGCCATCCTTTGGTTGCAGCCATCATTGTTGCTTTGTGGGCCCGGGCTGGGGATTCGAACCCGCCACCTTAGGTGTACGTGGCTGGCGCCTTAGCCGACTGAGCCACAGGCGCCGAGCCATTCAGTGGGTTCTTAAGGAAGAGCTATGGGATAAAATAAGGGGTCAAGTTCACAACCACTGTCACTTCTACCTGAAGCTCCTGCAGGAGTGTCCAGCCTTTTTTTCCCCCTCTGCTGCAGGCCACACAGTGGATACATAAACAGTAATGTTTGATGTGTACTTTTTAAAGGTCCAACACCACAGATAAGCAAAAAAAGTCCTCACAAAAATCAGCATATGGCCTATGGACCACAGATTGGACACCCTTGCGTTAAACCACGTCTCCTGCCTAGGCAGAAATTAAATTATCTTCTTTACAGTATGTATAGAAGCAGCCAGTGTGTACAGAAGCCCCTGGCTGTTTGGGAGGTAAGCAGAAAGCTCACACATGATGGTCACAGCTAAGAAACCAGTGAATAAAGAAATGAGGATGGGGGAGTGGAGGGAGGAAAGGGGAGGGGGGCACGGGTGGTCCTCAAGCCCTGTGCTATTCCAGAGGCAAGTCTGGGCTACACTGCTCCCTGAAGGACATAAAGCAAACTTGTTCCTGAGAGACTTTTGTGGCCAGAGCCCCGCAAGCCTGTCTGCGAACATGCCCCAGATGCAGAAGCTACTGCTAATTTCAACCCCTAGGTAACAAGAATAAGAATGTGGTTTGCAGTGGGCACATAGGCTGATGCCTGTAATCCCAGCACTCTGTGAGGCTGAAGCAGGCAGATTGCCTGGGCTCAGGAGTTTGAGACCAGCCTGAGCTAGTGCAAGACCCTGTCTCTATAAAAAAATAACTGGGGGCGGCGCCTGTGGCTCAAAGGAGTAGGGCGCCGGCCCCGTATGCTGGAGGTGGCGTGTTCAAACCCAGCCCCTGCCAAAAACTGCAAATAAATAAATAAATAACTGGGTGCCGTGGCGGGCACCTGTAGTCACAGCAACTCAGGAGGCTGAAGCAAGAGAATTGTTTGAGCCCAAGAGTCTGAGGTTGCTGGAGCTATGATGCCACAGCACTCTACCAAGGATGACAAAGTTAGACTGTCTAAAAAAAAAATTTGGTTTGCTTTCAGCATGTCTAAGTAGGATCCTGTTTTATTTATTCTTAAACTTATGAAGTTGGTAAGTAGGAAGCTCTGTGGGGAAGTACATAAAGAGGGAAACGATGCTGCCCGCAGGTGACTCGCCCAAGATCACTCACCTAAATCACAAGAAAGCTCACAACAGCTGTCCAGCCAATTGTATAACATCCAGGAGGTGGAATCCAGCCAGCTAATACATACCAGCTCCCAAACTGTGAGCCCTTGCTTCCAGGAGGGGCTTCTGGGTGCTGAAGCAGGGGTAGCTGGGCGAGCTGGGCAGCTGGCTCTGGGCCTCCTTCCTCATTTCAACTACCACAGATCCCTGTAAAGTGCCAGGGAAGGGGGGGCACTAGAGTCTGTATTGCATTTTATTATGGGAAAAAAAGGATCTATGGGTAAGAAACAACCTTTCAAAACCTCTCTGTCTAGACTACAAACCATTAAAGGTGTTTGTCCTTGGGCAATTTCTTAACCTCTTTGGCCTTCATTTTCTCATCAATAAAATGAAGCTGGTGACTCCTGTGGGAAAGCAGTAGCTATGGCGGCAGCTGGCAGAGCCCACGTGCAGAGAACAAGTCATGGGACCACAGGACCCAGAAACTTTTAACCCCAGACACCAGGCGGTCTGGAAAAGAGGCACATCCTGTCCCTTCCTCAGCCCCACCTGTTCTGGGCACAAACTGGACTTTAATCTCCAGGCTCTCAGACATCACGTCGAGATCAGAAAGTAAAGACAGCTGACTTCATTTCATCCTTCTCCTCCCACCCCAAAGCAGGGCTTCATTTAAACTCTCCGCCTACCACTAAAACTCCCAAGCCTTAGATGAGATTATGTACATAAAGATGCACAGGGCAGCTCCCACCTAACGGGAACTGTGACTATTAGCAGCAATAACATCACACACAGTTAGCTTTCAGTAATCCAGGGCTTGACATAAGCTTCGGGAGGGGAACTGGGCAGGACTGCCCCAGTCCTACAGGCCTCCAGCGGGGTGCCTTTGGGCAATCACTTAAATTTCTGTGGACCTTGACTTCCTCTGCTTAAAAAGTAAAAAGCAAAGGTTTCCCTTTTTCATCTGTAACCTCAAAAGATTTCCACGACCTATAGAACAAACAGGGTCACTCAACAGTACTGGGATACTGAGTCCAAAGCTAAGTCTTGTCCTCCTCTGTAATCCAGGGCCTCACCAGCGTCCCTTAACCAGTAACACCCCAAGCAGACACCCTGGGTTCCTTTCTACTCATTCCCCACACTGTTTCTCATACTGGCTCCCCTCACCACTGACTCTGCTCAGGACCCACCATTGCCAACATCAATATCCAGAAATTTCTCCAGCAGCCTCCTACTGAGTAGGTCTGCCTCTGTTCTTCTGTTCCTTTTAGTGATGCCCCCCCCCTTTGTGTGGCCTACCCCTCCTTGCATGACCCCAGAGCTTGCTTTGCACCTTTTGTACCCCTGTTTGACCTCCAGCAAGTTATGGTTACTGTGGAGATGAAGAGTTAATCACCCCACAGTTCTTAGAACAGTCCTTAGCAAGACCTCCCTCTGGGAGCCAGTGGCTGCCCCCAGCCCAGAGTCCTCACCTAGCTACCAGTCCTCCACCTTCCCCTACTGAAGTTAACCTTGTTGGCAACTTATGCACCTTTTACTTTAGCATTCAATTCTCCATTCCCCGTTTCCAAGTTTCTCTTCCCAAATGGACAGTAAGCTCTTTGAAGGAAGAAGCCACACCTGGTCCCACCCTTCAAAACAAGGGTCCCAGGAGGCTGCCCGGTCACATTCAAGACAAGCCGCAGAACAAAGAGGAGGAACTTGCTGCCTCCAAGTCCCTACTCCACTCAGTCGATAGGTCCTGCCTCAAAGAGGTTGGGGGGGGGGGGGTGGCTCGGGGGTGGGGTTTCTCCCATTGGAGAAAGGCAGAAGGGAGCGAGTGGGATTTTGAGCCAAAGTCCTGGGTTTGAATCGTGGTTCTGACTCAGCTGTCCACTATGGGTAGGTTACTTCTCTGACTCTCAGTTACCTCACCTATGCAATGGGCGAAACAGGATCCGACAGGTGTATGAGGAGCACTGAGCACAGGCACCCATGTTTATAAAATCACTCGGGGCGATAGACAGGAGGCTGCTGCGGGATGGTACTCGGGAAGGAAGCTCGCCCGCCGCCTCCCAGGCAGCGGCACCGCCACCCACTGATTTCCCTCTAGAGAGCTACAGGCCTGAGGGGAGAAGGAACTACACCAACGCCTCGCACCCCGCTAGGAGAAACAAATCGTGGGGGATACGGGCCCCTAAGGGGATCCGGATACAGGTCGCCAGAGTCTTTGCTCCGAGGTGTCCATCCTTCCTAGAGAGTCCACCCCACGCCCAGCACCCCAAAACAGCCCCCGCTCCCAGAAAGTTTTAGCTTCCCAAGAAACGCATCCTCTTACATAAGCCTCACTTTGCAAGTTGATTCTACCCGCCCAACACCCCAGACGCGACTTATTTCTTAAAAAAGGAGGGACACCTATGGTGAACCTAACCGATAGGTCGCTGGGGACCCAAGACAGGAGCAGAAAACTTCCCACGGAAGTTTGGGAGCCTTGGGCACAGAGGAAGTCCGCGCCGCAGAAGCCGCACTGAGGTAGGGCGCCCCAGGTCGCTTCCCGCCCAGCAGCTTTGCCACAGGGGGTGGGCGCACGTGAGGCGTTCGCACCCCCGGTCCGAGCCTGGAACTCGCCGTGGGTGCGACCCTCCCTTTCTCCTCCCAAGCTGTGGGACAGCGCCCGCAACTAGCGCCCGCCGGGCCCCGGGCTACCTGCACGGCGATGGCAGTCATGCTGCCGGGGTGGCCGCGACCTGCCGCCTGGCTCCCTCTCGCCGAGGGACTGCTGCCCAGCCGCCGGCTCCCGACGTTTCCCAGGGCTGGGCGCGCGGCCGCGTGCTAAGCCGGGCAATTAACCCTGGGGCGGGATCGGCCGCCCAGCCGCCCTCAGCGGCTGGAGTAACGCTGAGTCAGCAAGGGCGGCCGGGAGGAGCCCCCGAGAGCAAAGGGGAGGATCCAGCACGCAGTGGGAGGGATCGGGGAGCCCCAGGGAGGAGGATCAAGAGGCACTCCTTTGCTCCCTAACCTTGGAGGGCTCAGAGTGCTCCAGGGCCGGACGGCGACCCAACCCTCAGAAGATTCGATTCCAATCCTGGCTTGCTGAGTGGATCCTGGGGTAGGGGGGGAAGCAGTAGGGTCCAGAGGGTAGAGGCGAGCGCCCAGACGCTGCCACCTTCCCCAGCCGCTGTGTGGCCTTGGGCTGCTTGATTAACTTCTTGAACCTCGGTTTGTGAGATACTATAAACGAAAGGTCAGGGTCTTGCTGGGGGCCCTTGGTAAGCGCTAACGGAGTGGAACCTTTTGAGGGTAATCCTCCTTGTGTCCCTAAAACCTTGTTTTCCTTCTGGTCGTCCCAGGATCTACCCAAAAGGCAAATATGCCGAACAATGCAATTATTATTTCTCCATTTTGATGGGAACTGAGTTCTTAAGGAGGCAATAATAAAGGTCCCCCCCCCCCCAAATGGTAGAGGTGAGAGGAAGGTCCAGGGTCGGAAAATTCCTACCAAAACAGCCTCTCGCCACTTTTTCAGTTATGGGGAAGTGTGTGGTGGGAGAGAGAGGGTTCCTGCTTAAGATAAAACAAGACCTCTAAATGGGGTAGGTTAAAATATCAGTCTCATTCTGGCCGGCAGCTCCCCTGTGACTTTATCCAAAGACATTCAAATGCACTTACCTTTATTTTCCTGCTGTAGCCCAGTGAGAAAGAGCAGAAGTTACAATTGTCTATACATCTCCCACTTAGATGTTCACTAAATTCCATCCCTGCGGCCTGAAAGGCCTAGTAAATTCCTTTAACCTGGTCTTGGGGCTTGAGAAATGGTGGGGAGTGGGGGTGGGGAGTGAGGGAGGGAAAGCCTAGGTACCGGAGGCTTTGCCACTGTCTTCCACATTCAGAGTCCCCTGGGCAGCCAGGACTCCACTTAACTGGCAGTCCCAGCCTGGGTCTGAGTTGTTGTCACCATGCTACATCAGAATCCCCTGTTTTGTTTTTGAGACAGAGTCTTACTATGTCACCCTTAGTAGAGTGCTATGGCATCACAGCTCATAGCAACCTCAAACTCTTGGGCTCAAGTGATCCTCTTGCCTGAGCCTCCCAGTAACTGGGACTACAGGTGCTAGCCACAACGCCTGACTCATTTTTCTATTTTTAGTAGAGTCAGAGTCTCACTCTGGCTCAGGCTGGTCTTGAACTCCTGAGCTCAAGCAATCCACTGTCCTCAGCCTCCTAAAAGTGCTATACAGCATGACCCAAGGTGTCTGGCCTGGAGGGTTTGTCAAAACACAGATTTCTGGGGCTTGGCGCCATAGCACAGTGGTTGCAGCCACATACACGGAGGCTGGTGGGTTTGAACCCAGCCCTGGCCAGCTATACATAAGATGGGCAGCACCTGTAACTCAGTGGGTTAGGGTGCCAACCCCATATGCTGAGGGTGGTGGGTTTGAACCTGACCCTGGCCAAACTGCAACAAAAAAATAGCCAGGTGTTGTGGCGGGCGCCTGTAGTCCCAGCTACCCAGGAGACTGAGGCAAGAGAATCACCTAAGCCCAGGAGTTGGAGGTTGCTGTGAGCTGTGATGTCATAGCACTCTACTGAGGGTGATAAAGTGAGACTCTGTCTCTCAAAAAAAAAAAAAAACCAAACACAGATTTCTGGGCCCCATTCCAGAGTTTCTGACTGAGTAGGTCTGGGTGGGGCCTCAGGTGATCTTGGTGCTTCTGGTCTGGTTCTTCTCAAAGGCCAAGACTTTGAGAACCACTAAGTTAAGGTAAAGGGCAACTGTCCAGGCCCCACCAGCTGATCCCCCCTCTGCTCTCACATCTTCCCTCCATGGCCCTCATCTGCCTCCTTCTTAAGAATCCCAGAAACCAAGCACTCTTCCCTCTATAGCTCTAGGCTATGGAGGAGGGGTACACATGGTAAAGAAAGACCTGGCCCTGTTGGAGGTCCCTTACCCTAGCCCCAGAATGCTCTGTGGGAAGGACTTTCTGGGTTGCAGCATTTCACCTACCAGGAGGCGATGGTCTAGGATTAAAATCAGGAGGAACTGTCAGGCTGGGTAATCTACACCCACTGTATATGCCTTCTAAGATTCCGTGTATGTGGTTAGGAGTGTTTGAGGGTATGTTCCCTATTGCTTTGCTGGTAAGAATAGAAAAGGCTTGAATCAGTAGAATTTAGAGTGACCTGTCTTGTCAGCAAGACAGCTGGAGAAGCAGAAATGACTTAGGAATCATAAAGAGGAAGTGACTTTCTAGTGCTGTCATCATATACTCATAAGAAGACAAGGGACATGGGGCCAGAGTCTGGGTGGAATTTGAGCTGAGATTTCTAAGGTCTCAGACCCTCCTGAGTACTTCCTTGGTTTGGGAGCTTGGGGCAGAGCAGGGAGTAGCAGCACCCCCTCCCTTAGTGTACTCCCCACCCCTAGATAGACAAGCAAATGAATCCTAGGAGATGAATGTCCTAGAGGTAGAGAGTTTTAGTGCGGTGAGGGTCATGGCAGAAGTAGAGGGTTGGATGACAGGGTGGGACCCCAGGTGTTAAAACCAGAAATAGTGTGGGTGTGGGTGCTGGGCTCTGAGACAGCACTGAACCTCCTATTTCTTGATTTTCTCTGCCTTTCCTCCAAATTGTGATAGATTCAATAACTGTCTCTCATTGACCCCAATTTTAAGCCTGGTGAGGGTTAAGGAAAGAGGGATGACATAAAGGTGGGAAGTGACCCAGCCCTCTGACCACTCTTGTCTGATGAGGAAGACTCAGGCACGTTCCTGGGAGAGTTCCAAACCTGATGGCAGGGACACAGGTACTGATCTGTGAAATCAGCAAACACACTCTGACTCATGGGTTTTGTACTTGCTGCTTCCTCTGCTTAAAATGTTATTCTTCAAGATATTCCCATCTAGGCGGGGCTTGTGGCTCAAAAAGGTAGGGCGCTGGCCCCATATGCCAGAGGTGGCAGGTTTAAACCCAGCCCCAGCCAAAAAAAAAAAAGGTATTCCTATCCAAGGGAGCCAGCTACAGCCCACAGCTACTTCAGAGGCTGAAGGGAGAGGATTATTTGAGCTCAGGAGTAAAAGACCAGCATGGGCAATATAGCAAGACCCTATCTCTTAAAAAAAAAAAATATTAGGGTGGTGCCTGTGGCTCACAGGAGTAGGGCACCAGCTGCATATACTGGAGGTAATGGGTTCAAACCCAGCCCCAGCCAAAAAAATTGCAAAAAAAAGATATTCCTTTTATGACTAATCGCCTTACTCCTTTAAAGTCTGGGCTCAGATGTCACCTTATCAAAAAAGCCTACCATGACCTCCCACATCTAAGACAGTGCCCCCATTCTTTTTTCCCTTTTGGCCATACACATATTTATCTCTCCCCTCTCCCTCTATAGTGTAATTCCCAAGAGGCCTAGGACATTGCCATGTTCACTGGTATATGAACCGTGTCCCTGGTGCCTATGGCAGGGCCAGGCACATAGCAGGTTCTCAATAAATATCCACTGAATAAATGATTGAAATTCTTGAATACCTGCTGTGTATTCATCTCTGTCCTGGCCAATGAAAGGCAAATAAGAAAAAGACAAAATCACTGTCAGTGATAAAGTGCTTGGGTTTTAGGATCAAAACCTGCCTCTCTGGGTAGGCTTGGTAGCTCACACCTATAATCCCAGCAGTCTTGGGAGGCTGAAGTGGGAGGATCTATTCAACTCAGGAATTCAAGACCAGCCTGAGAAAGAATGAGACCCCGTTTCTATTAAAACTAGAAAAATTAGCTGGGCGCTACTTGGGATGCTAAGACAGGAGGATTGCTTGAACCCAGGAGTTTGAGGTTGCTATGCGCTAGTCTGATGCCATAACACTGTAACCTAGGCAACAGAGAGAGACTCTGCCTTAAAAACCAACCGGGGGGGGGGGGGTGCCTGTGGCTCAAAGGAGTAGGGTGCCAGCCCCATATACTGAAGGTGGCGGGTTCAAACCTGGCCCTGGCCAAAAATTGCAAAAAAAAAAAAAAAAAGAACTCAAACCTGGCTGAATGCAGTGGCTCACACCTGTGATGCTAGCACTCTGAGAGGCTGAGCCAACTGAATTGCAGAACTCAGGAGTTTGAGACCAGCCTGAGCAAGAGTAAGACCCTGTCTCTACTAAAAATAGAACAAGTAGCTGGGTTTTCTGTCAGGCACCTGTAATCCCAGCTACTTGGGAGGCTGAGGCAAGAGGAGCTCTTGAGCCCAAGAGTTGAGGTTGCTGTGATCTATGATGCACTCTAGCCCAGGCAACAGTGTGAAACTCTGCCTCAAACAAGGACAACAAAACCCTGCCTCCCACTGGGTCAGGTTTCCACCTCTCCCATCTCTTTTCCCTCACACCTCTCACCCACTCCCTCCCCTCCTCTCTGCCCTGCCACCCCAGTCCACAGGCCCTCATCTTTAGCCTGGATGCCTGGAGAACAGCTTCTACACCCGCCTTCCGTGTTCCCTCAAGCACGGCTCGAACACATCTATCTTAAAAAAGAACCAGGGAGGGGGGGTGCCTGTGGCTCAAAGGAGCCTCAGGTGTCTGAGGCTAAATCACTCTGGGCCTGCCTACCCTTCCCTTCACCTCATCTCTTGCAGTTCAGCTCCTCTTCCCTGTGCACCAGCTACCCTGCCCACTGAGGCCCTGGAAAGGAAGCCCCGGCTGGTCTCAGGCCCCTGTGTGTACTGTTCTCTCTGGCAAGCCTTCCCTGGGCCTGCAGGGCCTCTTCATGGGCCTCTCTTGACCTCCCCAGCCAGTGTAGCACTCCCCTCAGCCCCGGCTACTCTATTACCTTTGTATGTTCTTGATCACTAGCTGAACTCTCCTATTTGCCTGTTTCCTGGATTGTCTCTTTCCCTCTCTAAAATACTTTAAGCTCAACCAGATCTGGGACTTTGTCCCTCTTTCAAGGCTCTGAGCCCAGTCCCTAAAGTAGGGGCTAATGGATAAAGTTTGCCAGACCAGGCTTCAAATGCACCTCAGGTATGCCTCAGCTGTCTGTCAAATGGGGAAATATCTTCCTCCTGGTGTTGGGAGGATCCCATGAGGCATGCGTAGAAAGTGCCCAGCAGACTGTTGTGCCCAGCACACAGAAGTCCCAGTCAGTAACTTAGGATCTTGGCCATGGAATCTTAGATCCCAGAAGCAACTCCACCTGTGCAAAGCTTTTGTCCAGGGAAGGGGATCTGGACTCTGGAGGTTTCTACTTTGAGGAGGTGGAGAGTGGGAGGGGGCCAAGGGCTTCTGGTCTTAGGGGTGAGGCAGGCAGATGTGTTCCAAGGTAATAGCAGGGAGTCTAGGAAGGGCAGTTGTAAAGCCTGGCGGTGCCTGGATGACTAATTCTCCTGACACTCATCCCTTGTACTTCTGACCTCTGAGTTCTCGCCTTGTCTGTGGCCTTGGAGACGGCAGGTGGCCTCTCCCACCCCCGCCCTACCTTCACCTTCACAGGAGGACAGGTCTCCTCTCCTTCCAGTCCCCCCCCTGCAGTTTCCCATTCTAGCCACTCCAGGCTGTCCCTCCATGGCTCAGTGCTCTTCCCCTCCTCTGTCTGGAGCCCCAACCCTGCATTACGACCTTCCTGGACCTGACCTCCCTGGATTACAATACTGACCTTGTTTATCGAATTCTAGCACAGGTTCCTGCTCTGCCTGGCTTTCCTCTTAGCCTTTCCTTGGGGTGTGGCAGGCCACAGGTGTGATCCTTAAGTTGGGTGTGAAGAAAGGGCCTGTGTTGGGCGGCGGCTGTGGCTCAGTGAGTAGGGCGCTGGCCCAATATACTGAGTGATGGTGGGTTCAAACCCAGCTGCAGCCAAGCTGCAACAAAAAATAGCCAGGCTGGCTTGGCGCCTGTGACTAAAGAGGCTAAGGTGCCAGCCACATACACCTGAGCTGGCGGGTTTGAATCCAGCCCGGGCCCACCAAACAACAATGACGGCTGCAACCAAAAAATAGCCAGGTGTAGGTGATGCCTGTGGCTCTGTGGGTAGGGTGCCGGCCCCATATACCGAGGGCGGTGGGTTCAAACCCAGCCCGGCCAAACTGCAAAAAAAAAAAAAAAAAAAAAAAAAAAATGGGTGTTGTGGCGGGCACCTGTAGTCCCAGCTACTTGGGAGGTTGAGGCAAGAGAATTGCCTAAGCCCAAGAGCTAGAAGTTGTGAGCTGTGATGCTACAGCACTCTACTGAAGGTGACAAAGTGAGACTCTGTCACTTAAAAATAATAATAATAATAATAATAAAGGGCCTGTGTCAGTCAGTAGCCTGTCCATGTCACCCAGCCTCTGATGATGGGGGTGGAGGGCAGCGACTGGCTTCAGTTGGAGCAATGAATGGGCCAAGCAGGAACTCCATCTTTTTCCTAAACATTTCTACATATTGGAAACTTCTCCCCACATTTGTCATATTTGGAAGGTGTCCCTATAAATGCACATTTAGAGGTCAGAGAGGTGATGGAGAGTGATGTAGATGGAGCCTTTGACAGTGACCTTATTGTATGGTTCCACTTTCCAAAGTCAAGTCCTCCTGAGCTAGGAGCCCTCTGGGTATCAGGACTGTGCAAATTTTCAAGCAGACCTCCAAACCTGTGGGGGAGACGTCTATTAACTTTTTCTTTGCAGACTTGGGCATTGGACTTGTCACCACACTCTGAGACACTCACCCTATTGGGGACAGTAAATAAATACACCCAGGGTCATTGTATAGAGCAGACTGACTGCCAACCCATCCCTTCACAGAAAGGGTCTGCTTTCTTCCCTCATCAGGGCACCCTTACAGAAATCAAAGTGCCCAAGAAGCAAAGTTGGTTGGTAGAAGCACATAGAAGCTCCCTAGAATGATGACTAGGGAGGTTAAATGGTTTGGAGAGGGCTTTGCCTAAGCTTTGGGGAAACCAGAAAATACCCTACCACTCAGTTTGTTAGATTTGATGTTTACAAGGAAAGCAGCCTGGGTCAAAGGATTTGGGAGGAGTGATAAGGAAGATTGGGATCTCTAGGGATTCACTGGGATGAGAATGGCCTCCCCAGGATGGTGGGGGGATGGCTTTTGGTCTTTGAGCTGGTGGCCTCTTATCTTCAGCCTGTAGTCATGCTTTAATTTATCCACAAGTTTTTTTCATGTTAAAAGCAAAAAACCCAAGTTGTCAACTCAAAAACTGAGGGTTTTATGCTAAAGTCTGGATTTTTGGTACAGGGGCTGATGATTAAAGATTTCCTCTTCGTCTTCTCAAGATTTGCTGAAATAGGTGGCGCTGTGGCTCAGTGAGTAGAGCGCCAGCCCCATATACTGAGGATGGCAGGTTCAAACCTGGCCCTGGCCAAACTGCAACAAAAAAATAGCCGGGTGCTGTGGCAGGCACTTGTAGTCCCAGCTACTCGGGAGGCTGAGGCAAGAGAATTGCCTAAGCCCAAGAGCTAGAGGTTGCTGTCAGCTGTGATGCCATAGCACTCTACTGCGGGCGACAAAGTAAAAACTCTGTCTCTAAAAAAAAAAAAAAGAAAAAGATTTTCTGAAAGATCAGCTCTCAAAACATAAATTAATTAGAGAAATGGCATATCAAGTTTTTAGTATGCACAGCAGGAAATCCCAGTGATGGCCCTACCATTTGATAGGGTACACATGTTTATATCACATGTTTTCTTAATGGAAAGGGAAATAGGGAAGTGTGGATGATTTTAGGGGGATAGTAAATGATTTTTATGGGAAATAAATAAACTTGGGGAACATACAATGGCTTGGGACAAAGTCTGCTGGGCCTGCAATGAATGGTTTGTGACAAAAGCTCTCCAGGTGTGTTGCCAGACTTCAGACTTTCTTCCTGCAACACGAGTTCAGTTCATAAAAACAGTGAAGAAGAGGTAATTGTTTTCTTCTTTGGAAGGTTCAGACCTTGGGCTGATAAGCGAACCTCAGAGAACAGCTTCTTGTGGTTTGGGAAAGATGGAGGACTGAGAGATTTGGGGCGGGGGAGGTCAAGGAGATTGTCAGGAGAGCATGTGAAACCACCATGTATTTTTTTTTTTTTTTGAGACAGAGCCTCAAGCTATACCCCTGGGTAGAGTGCCATGGCATCACAGCTCATAGCAACCTCCAACTCCTGGGCTCAAGCGAGTCTCCTGCCTCTGCCTCCCAAGTAGCTGGGACCACAGGCGC
>CAUYQV010159790.1:0-17387 GCA_963574575.1 Galagoides demidoff | reverse complement strand
GGGCGCCTGTGGTCCCAGCTACTTGGGAGGCAGAGGCAGGAGACTCGCTTGAGCCCAGGAGTTGGAGGTTGCTATGAGCTATGATGCCATGGCACTCTACCCAGGGGGATAGCTTGAGGCTCCGTCTCAAAAAAATAAAAATAAAAATAAAAAAATAAAAATAAAAATTAATTAATTAAAAAAACACTAAGTTCCAAAATTAGCTCACAGGGTTAAATAAAAAATGTCTACTGCCAACCTATACCTGTTGCTCACCAAAATGTTAGTAAAAACAAAAACAAACAAACAAAACGATCAACAAAAAAACTTGTATGCTTTTTCTGAAAGGTTGCTGTTGATCCTTGTTCTAAGGTTTCCTTTTGACTTCCAAGAATGGAAATAAGAAGGAGATAGCGACTCGGCGCCTGTTGCTCAATTGGCTAAGGCGCCAGCCACGTACACCTAAGGTGGCGGGTTCGAATCCCCAGCCCGGGCCCGCCAAACAACAATGATTGCTGCAACCAAAAAATGACCGGGCGTTGTGGCGGGCGCCTGTGGTCCCAGCTACTTGGGAGGCTGAGGCAGGAGACTCACTTGAGCTCAGGAGTTAGAGGTTGCTATGAGCTGTGATGCCATGGCACTCTACCCAGGTGGGTAGCTTGAGGCTCCGTCTCAAAAAAAAAAAAAAAAAGAAGGAGATAGCACAATTCAGTATACTCTAACATTAAGTTCTAGCAGCATATGGATAGTTGTATTCAGAAATGAACTCTGACTTACAAACATTCATGGTATTTGACCAGTGTTTGCTTTTAGGAAATATTCAGAAAATAATCAGAAATAAGTAAAAAGTACAAAGTTATGGATGAGAATATTGATTATATTATAAATAATGTGAAAAGAGTCCAGCTGTCTGATGAGGGGCTTGTTTAATGCATTTTGGCACATCTTTATGATGGATTACTGGTATACCACTATCAAATTGTTATGAAAACTAAATTTAATGCCATGCAAGAATATACATAATATGAGAAAAACTATTTTTAGAAGTATTCGTAGTTTGAAAAGAATATGTATAAATCCAAAAAGGACTGAAAGAGCCAGGCTCAGTGGCCTGTGCTGATAGTCCCAGCTTCTTGGGAGGCTGAAGCAGGAGAATCCCTCGAGGTTGGGAATTTGAGACTAGCCTGGGCAACAGGACAAGACCTTGTTTCTTTAAAAAAAAAAAAAAAAAAAAGACTGAAAGAATGTACTAAAAATAATTTTTTTTTTTTTTTGAGACAATGTCTCACTCCATTGCCCAGTGCCATGGCCTCAGCCTACCTCACAGCATCCTCAAACTCTTGAGTTCAAGCGATCCTCCTGTCGCAACCTCCTGAATACCTGGGACTACAGGCACCTGCCACAATGCCTAGCTTATTTTTCATGGTTTACTTTTCCACTTTTGATAGAGATAGAAGTCTCACTTTGCTCAGGCTGATCTTAAACTCCTGAGCTCAAGTGATCCACCTGCTTTGGGTCTCCCAGAGTGCTATGCTAGAATTATAGGCATTAGCAACCTTCACCTACCCCCACTGGCCTTTTCTGCTCTGAGACCTTGGTAAGAATCCTACTTGAAGGGGTTTTAAACATCACTGCTACGTAAAGGAACTCTGTTTCCATTCTAGCACCAGCTCTGCTGTGGGCTTTAGACTCCTATTTTCCAGCACTCACTAATCTCACAAGTTCACCAGTTTGCCTTCTAAGCCACACCTCTTTTTAATTTTCCTACTTGTAAGAGCCAAGTGCTGGGGGACTCACACTTATAATCCGAGCACTCTGGGAGACTGAGGCAGGTGGAGCACCTGACCTCAGGGGTTTGAGACCAACCTGAGCTACAGCCAGACCCCATCTCTAAAAATAGCCAGGGGCCATGGAGGGCATCTATACTCTCAGCTACTCAGGAGACTGAGTCAAGAAGATCACTTAGGTTGCTGTGAACTATGATGCCATAGCACTCTATCAAAGGTGACAAAGTGAGACTGTCTCAAAACAAACAAACAAAAAAACCCTACTACTAATAATTTCCCTACTTGCAGAATTCTCATGTTAGCTCAAATTCTAGGAGTCATTTTTTGACTCTTCCTTCTTCTTTCTTCCCATCAAATTCTATAACATCTATGTCTTAACACTTTTAAAATTCAATAAATATATTACTGTTGCCCCTTAACTCTAGTTCTGGCATGTACAACTTTGTGGTTAAGAATAGAGGCTTTGGAAACAGACACCCCTAGGTTAAAATCCTGGTCCTAGCACTTACTAGCTGTGTCAACTTGGACAAAGTGAATTAACCTCTTGGAGCCTCAGTTACTTCTCTAAATGAATAGTAATCCCCTTTGCAAGGAGAATTGTGAGTTTAAATTAGCTCATATACCTAAAGAGCTGAGCCTACAATGGAAATCACTTGAAACACTGAAAATGATTGACAGATATTAAATGTTTATTTTAGGTGAATTTAAAACTGCTATTTTTTGAGTTGGAGGTTGCTGTGAGCTGTGATGCCATGGCACTCTACCTAGGGCAACAGCTTGAGGCTCTGTCTTAAATAAATAAACTGCTATTTTCATTTTCCTAATGCATTCAACTGTACTGCTAAAAACTTCCCATTTAATTGCAACATGTTCTTCCATATTAACTACAAAAATCTTCCCCAAGCCAGGGGTATGGCTCATGCCTGTAATCCTAGCACTTAGAGAGGCTGAGGCAGGAAGATTGACTTCCAAGGCCAAGTTTTTGACATCAGCCTGAGTAAGAGCAAGATCTCCCATCTCTGCAAAAAAATACAAAAATTAGCCAGGCGTTGTGGCCACACCTGTGTCCTGGCCACTTGGGAAGAGTCTGAAGCAGGAGGACGAGTCTTGAAGTCAGGAGTCAGAGGTTGCTGTGAGCTATGATCACACCATTGCACTGATGGGGGAGAGAGGAAGATCTTGTCTCAAAAAAAAGAAAAACTCCTCCCCTTGCCTTCAGGGCCTTCTCTAATATGGTAAAATTTCTCTCTTGCTTTCCCTTCCACTGTCCTCCTAATTGTCAGTCAAACTGGACCTAGTCTGCTCCCACCTTTGAGGGTCACATAGTTCTTCTGGCTTATAATGTCCTTGCCCCACCTCTGCTGCTAAACTCCAACCTGTCCTTTCAAAGTTTCTCAACTTTTTGTAACTCTCAGCTTGATAACCTTTCTCATATTTTTGAATTCCCTGTCACTTTTGGTTGTACCTTTCAAATGGCTTTTGCAGTGTTATAAATGTATTATATTTAATATATATGTAATATATTATCTATTTTATAAGCTTTATAAATAGATTGCATACAATGTTGTCTTACCTGTCTTTGTTTCTTCAGCACTTTTTGTCCATCAAAGGTACTCCATATGTTTGTGGATCTAAAGGTGATGTTCAATTTTCTGTGTCACACCCAGCACATTTTTCATATTCCATTTTAATAATGATGTGTAGAATTCCCTTTCCTTCAGAGATTAAATTACATTCTAGCATATTGGCTTTACTGTCATGGAGCAAAACATATTATTTTGTCACTTTTGTTGGTCAGGATCAGTTGATACTGGCTGGGAACTTCACATGGTCTAATTCAGTTTAGGTGTGTCCCTATCCTGATGATTCTGGGCTATCTTTTCATAAATTCCTGCTTTAATTGCTTTTCTTCTTTTGTTTTTTATAACTTTCGTTTGTTTGTTTGTTTTTAGAGACAGAGTCTCTCTTTCTTGCCCTTGGTAGAGGACTGTGGCATCACAGCTCACAGCAACCTCCAACTCCTGGGCTTAGGCGATTGTCCTGTCTCAGCCTCCTGAGTAGCTGGGACTACAGGTGCCCGCCACAACGCCTGGCTATTTTTTGTTGCAGTTTGGCCAGGGCCAAGTTTGAACCTGCTACACTCGGCATATGAGGCCAGCGCTCTACTCACTGAGCCACAGGCGCTGCCCCAATTTCTTTTTTTTTTTTGACGCAGTCTCATTATGTTGCCCTTGGTAGAGTGCTGTAGCATCACAGCTCACAGCAACCTCAAACTCTTGAGCTCAAGTGATTCTCCTGCCTCAGCCTCCCAAGTAGCTGGGAATACAGACACCCACCACAATGCCTGGGTATTTTTAGAGATGGGGTCTCGCTCTTGCTCAGACTGGTCTTGAACCTGTGAGCTCAGGTGATCCATCTGTCTTGGCCTCCCATAGTGCTGGGATTACAGGTGTGAGCCACCGAACCCGGCCATGAATTGCCTTTTTTACACAGAATATTCACTTTGACAACAAAATGTGTGTTTGCTGAATTCATAAATTCAGTCTAGGTTTTATTTTTGTATCTATCTACCTACCTACCTATCTATCTATCTATATATCTATCTGAGAGATGGAGTCTGTAGCGACATTGCCCAGGCTGGAGTCCCATGGCTATTCACAGGAATAATCATGGCCCACTATAGCCTCGGACTCCTGGACTCAGGTAAGTAGCAGTTGGCACTACAGCTGTGTGCCATTGTACTTGCCTCTAGGTTTTAGATTTGAATAAAACCAGTTTAGATTTGAGAGAAATTACCCAAGATTTCTCGGGAGCTATGTGGGTGACACAGACTCTCTGGATGAAGCTGGAAGAACAGGAGGAAGGAGAGCAAGGCTTCAGGAAGAGCCCCTTCCTTGCATTGTGGTGGCTCCCTGCAGCTCCTAGTCCTGGGGGATGTACCCCTCCTTTCTTCTCTTCTTCTCCTCCCCCCTCCACTCCTCAGCTACCTCACACACACACTCACTCTGTCTCTCTCTCTCTACAATGGCTCTGGCTCCACAAACATAGCGCCTCAAGCACCTAGTTCTTGGGATTTATATGAGCCAAGTGGCTTTGGGGAACAAGTTTTTCTCAAGTCCAAAGATCAAAAGACACTTATTTTGACACTTCAGGGAAAAATAGTAACTAAGGAAATCAATAATCTTATCCCAAGCAGAAGGATGGACTTTTGTGAGGCTATCTGTATGGTTTCCTGCCTTTTAAAGGTGGTATAATATTAGTCTCTTGAATCTTTTCCCTGTTGTGTGATTTTAAAAAAATTTTTAAACCTTACTCACTAAATCAATGTAAACTTCTTATAGGTAGAAACTATGTCCTGCCCTGAGTGTTATATATGGTAACAAGTGGCCTTCAAGAACTATATGCTTATTAATGACAATTAGAAGACTAACAGGAAATTTATATATTGGTATACATTCTTTATGGTTAGAATTAAACTTCCTATGTTTTTCAAAGGTTTTGTTTGTTTGTTTGTTCGAGATAGGGTCTCACTCTGTTGCCCAAGTTAGAGTGCCATGGCATCAGCCTCACTCACTGCAACCTCAAACTCCTGGGTTCAAGTGATCCTTCTGTCTCAGCCTCCCTTGCTATTTTTCTAGTTTTAGTGGAGACAGGGTCCCGATCTTGCTCAGGCTGGTCTTAGACACCTGAGCCCAACAGTTCCTCTTGCCTTGACCTCCCAGAGTACTCCCAGAGTTGTGAGCCACCACGCCCGATTCAAAGGCATTTTGTGATAGAGTAAAAGAACACAAGTGAGATTAGAAGGGGACTTGCTATTCTGGAGTGACGGGTCTTAAAATAGTTTTTTTTTTTAATTTTTTTTAAAATCTTAAAAAAAGAAGGAAGTGGACCTGTTAGAGCAAGAGATGAAAAGAATGCCAAGAAGGGGAAGAGGGAAGACTGGAAGCTGAAGCCAGTGCCAAAGAATGTTACATTCCAAAATAGCCCCTGAATCTATGCAGCATCTAGGAAAGGTGGCCCGAGGGAGTTTGTAAGCCCTAAATGAAGGGTTAGATGTTATCTCTATCTGGAAGAAGTAATAAGAAAGAATTTACATGCATATCTCCAAAAGCTGAAAGATTTGGCAGAGGAAGACATTTTTTCAAAGCCAGATGCCAATCCCATTATAGTTTAGGACTATGAGTCAAGGACAGAGATTGGCCTGGCAGGCCATAGTCAGTCCAGAGGACACAAAGCATCTGCCCCCTTGATGAAAAGAGTAAACCTCTACTGAGTGTTCACTCTACCAGTAAGGCTCCGTCGGGGCCTTGGTCATCCAAGGTTAGTGTTCAGGGAAAAAAGGACTCAGTCCTGGAAGGTAAACAAGCTGCAGGCTGGCCAGGCATGGTGGCTCACGCCTATAATCCCAGCACTTGGGAGGCCAAGGCAGGGTGGATTGCCCTGAGTTCACAGGTTCCAGACAAGCCTGAGCCACAGCAAGACCTCTCTAAAAATAGCCCGGCATTGTGATGGGAGCCTATAGTCCCAGCTACTCAGGAGGCTGAAGCAAGAGGATCGCTTAAGCCCAAGAGTTTGTGGTTGCTGTGAGCTGTGATGCTGTGGCACTCTTCCCAGGGCAACACAGGGAGACTCTGTCTCAAAAAAAAAAAAAAAAGAAAAGAAAAGAAAAGAAAAGAAAAGAAAGGCTCTGTGCCCATAGCTCAGTGAGTAGGGTGCCAGCCACATACACCAAAGCTGGCAGGTTCAAGCATAGCCCAGGCCTGCTAAACAACAATGACAACTGCAACCAAAAAAATAGCTGGGCATTGTGGCAGTCACTTATAAGCCCAAGAGATGGAGGTTGCTGTGAACTGCGATGCCACAGCACTCTACCGAGGGTGACATAGTGAGACTCTGTCTCCAAAAAAAAAGGAAGCTGCAGTTTTACTCATTGGCCTGATAGGCCAGGTCCATGAGCTACTGTAGACACATATTAGTGTCCCACAGGTTAATGTCTGTTCTTGAGAAAGAGCTGATGTTAGACACCTGAAGTTCCTCGTTCAGGCAAAACTGTCACTTACTTAAAAATTTTCCTAATTTTATTTATTTATTTACTTATTACGACAGAGTCTCACTATGTCACCCTCGGTAGAGTGCCATGGCATCACAGACCACAGCAACCTCAAACTCTTGGGCTTAAGCGATTCTCTTGCCTCAGCCTCCCAACTAGCAGGGACTATAGGCACCTGCCACAATGCCCAGCTAAAAATTTCCTAACTTTAATTTGCATCTGTTTCCCTTTCTCTCTTCTCTTCCCTTCTCTTCATTGTCTGAAAAATAAAAACAAAACAAACAAATAAAAAAACAGCAGGGAGAAGCAAAACGTACAGAATAGCCGTGTTTGCTTGAATAGACTGAGAAACAGCGCAGTACAGGCTGCAGGTGTCCAGGGTGGTGGTGGTGGGGGGCAGGAACATACTTATTGGACTCTGACCATATGCTAGGTATTATAAATGTTTTACTTCTTTAAAATCCTCACAGTAAGTCTTTGCAGTGGGTTCTATGTTACTTATTTTACAGGTGAGGAAATTAAGGTTGCCTAAGCTTACCCAGCTAGGGATCCAAATCCCACCTCTCTGGTTGCAAAGCCCAAGTCCTTTACCTGACATTTTGCATGAGTGTCTCTTTGCTAGTGTAGGCCTGAGCACCAAAACAAACAATATCGAAAAGACATGCTCAAAGGTGGCCAAATGACAATGGCAGCAAAAATTGTGGAGCAGTGCCTCTTTCAAGGGTCCTTGTGGGGGGATGAAAATAAAATGATTTTTTTCTTTTAATGAGACAGAGTCTCATTTTGTGGCCCCCCCAATAGAGTGCTGTGCCGTCACAGCTCACAGCAACCTCAACCTCTTGGGCTTAAGTGATTCTCTTGTCTCAGCCTCCCAAGTAGCTGGGACTACAGGCACCTGCCACAATGCCTGACTATTTTTGGTTGCAATTGTCAATGTTGTTTAGCTGGCTGGGTTCTAACCTGCCACCCTGGCTGTATGTGGCTGGTGCCATAACCACTGTGCTATGGGCACTGAGCCTATGCCCAATCTTAAAACGAGGTTGTTTACCAATAATGGGGGAGAAATTGCCACAAAGGGAAGATAAGACAGAGAACACAGCTGAGAGGTAGCAGCCCAGTACTCACTCCTTCCTCAGAGGTGTATGAGCCAGATAAGCACGGAGCACCCACCCTCCCTATTCTGAGTCTACCAGGGCCTGGAGACCTGGCTCCCTTGTTAAGGTGGCTGTGAGAATCACCCTTATGCTCATCACCCAAACCTCCTCTGGGTGCCCTCTAGCTCAGCTTCTGGCCGAGACACCTGAGTGTCATCATTGATTCCTCCCTTTCCCTCACAGCCGCAAACCCACAAGCCCTGGGGATGCTACCTCTATAATGTATCTCTGATCCATGTCTCTTGCCTCCATTTTCAAGGCTACTTATCATTTTCTGCGCTGCACTCCAACCCTGGGCGTTAGCCTTAGGAAACTCTCATTGACTTTTCTAAGGTAAATTATGATATGATCGTGATATTCCCCTGCATTAAAAATCCCTCTATCCCATTTCCCTCAAGAGAATGCTCAACTGCTTAGCAGAGCATCCTGGACCATTTCCTATCAGGCCCTGCTTCTCTGTCCAAGCTCACCATCCTGAGCCACCCGGAGGCCCTGGGGTGGTGAGCCATGGCTCTCAGGCACCTGCTGTTCTTTCTAGCAAGAAAGCCCTGCCCAACCCCTGCTTGTCTTTCAGCCGCCCTGACCGCCCCCTGCTCCGACCAGCCTGGGCGAGTCTACGTCTTTGTGACATTCTCACCAGAGCTTACAATCCCCTGCGATGGATATGAGTTTATCGTATTGCTTCGGTTTTTGTTGGTTTTAACATTTAAAAAACATGACATGGAAGTGGAAATACACGACACAATCTTTAATTCCATAGATTACTCTTTCTCCAGGATACAGAGAGCCAAGGGGATAAACAGCCAAAAGATCCCTCAAAGCTGTGTAAATGTGTGAAAACTGCAAGGTAAGTACACGTGTGGGAGAGAGTTAGGTATTTGGTGGAAAACAGTTCCGATGTACTTATAAGATGAGTGTCTCTGAACTCCCATTTATAACACAGGAAAGGAAAGACATCTCTTCTCATTGGGGGCAGGCCCCAAAGGGCACCAAGACAGTATCCTGCAGCCATCGCAAAGCCACCAAACTGCGGTGTCATCAGGAAACAGAAAGCACCACTGTCCTGCCTGGTGTGTATACTGCTTTCTTTAGAGCTGGGTCTCTCTAGAGATGGCTCACAAAAATAATTGAGAGCCTTTGAGACTTTCTATGTAATTGTGGATTTATAAGGAGGAAAACAGACAGCAGATCTGCAATCAGTGAAATTGAAAGAAAATGGGGAAGTGGGCTCGGCACTCGTAGCTCAGTGGTTAGGGCGCCGGCCATATACACCTGGGCTGGCAGATTCAACCCCGGCCTGGGGCCTGCTAAACAACAATGAAAACTACAAAAACAATAACAAAAATAGCCAGGTGTTGTGGTGGGTGCCTGTAGTCCAAGTTACTTGCGAGGCTGAAGTAAGAGAATTACTTAAACCCAAGAGTTTGAGGTTGCTGTAAGCTGTGACAACAGCTCACTCTAGCAAGAGTGATATAATGAGATTCTGTCTCAAAATAAAAAAAAAAAAAAAAGAAAGAAAATGGGAAAGTGAATTCAGTCATGAAAAGCACAGGTAGTGTGAACCCATAGGACTAGAAATAATGGGATTTGGGCAGTACCTGTAGCTCAATAGGTAGGGCGCCAGCTCCATATACCAAGGGTAGCAGGTTCAAACCCGGCCCTGGCCAAACTGCAACAAAAAATAGCTGAGAGTTGTGGCAGGTGCCTGTAGTCCCAGCTACTTGGGAGGCCGAGGCGGGTGGATTGCTTGAGCTCACAGGTTGGAGACCAGCCTGAGCCAGATTGAGAGCTCATCTCTAAAAATAGCCAGGCGTTGTGGTGGGCACATGTACTCCTAGCTACCTGGGAGGCTGAGGCATGAGAATCACTTAAACTCAAGAGTTTGCGGTTGCTGTGAGCTGTGACACCACAGCACTCTACCAAGGGTGACAAAATGAGACTCTGTCTCAAAAAAAAAAAAAAAAAAGAAAAATTGCCTTTTGTGCCACGGTCAGGGGCAGGAGACTGGCCTGCTGCATGGGCTGCTGGTCTCAACCTATTTGGATTTCTGACTCAGAGCACCTACTTGCTGGAGCATTCCCTTCAAGGTTGGCTATTGCAGCCAATTCCAGCCAATTCCAGCCGCTCGAGGAATGTTGAGGTCAGTGGAATTCTACCCACACTAGCTGGGTGGGAAGGGGAGACAACTGCTATTGGAAGTGGCATGAATGACAAGAGGGCCATCCATCACAGAAAATCCTACCGCTGCCACTGCTGGGAGCCTGGTAGTCAGAATGCTTAGTCCCCAGGAAGACTGGGAGTGGGAAATAACTCAAGTATTCTATCCCTTTCCTTTTGGCACTGCAGAAGCAAGAGAAAAATAAAGCAGGGGAACCTGTTGGACAGGACTGTCAAGGCTACTCTTGTTGCCGAAAGCCTCCCCCTGCGAGAACAGCAGGGATGGTTCTTCACTTCCAAGCAGAGAGAGGGCAGGACCACAGAGACAGGCAGACAGGAGGACTATTTGCCAAGAACTCCAGGAAAGTGCTGGGAACCTCTCTATCTTTGAGCTTTGTTGCTCTGGGTTGGGGTGATGCTTACGAATGCCTAAACAACATAATGGGGAGCAAAGGAGGCTGCTCAAACTGATAGGGGATGCTGCAGAGGCAGAGGGGTGCTGCAAGGGACCGGATTCCAAATGCTGCTTGCAGGAAAGGGAAAAATAAAAGCCACATTTCACCTTTTCCTTCATGCCAGAGTTGTTTCCTCTGGGTCATTTTATTTGAATGAGAAGATGGTTCTAATGGGAGAAAAAAGGACACAAAGGACATGAGAGGGAGAGACCTGAGTCAGGGAGCTGAGGCAGAGATCCATGCTGTGAGTGTGAGCCATGCCCGCGCGCTTTGGGGAGAGATCTTGATATCCTTCCCTCCAACACCTTGCAGAATGGAAAGAGTGGTTCTTAACTATCTACAATAGCTACATACTAACAACCAGTCCTCCTCGGAAGCCAGTGTCCCAGCTCGCTGGACCTGAGCACTGCACCCAGCGAGTCTTTGCATTCAGCACCTTGTCATGGTCCTTTATCTGCAGGGAGTGCCATGAAACATCGGGCAAGGAGCAGACCGAGAGATGGCCTTGGTGGACATGCATTGTTGGGGGTAACCAGGTGGCATGCTGCTTCACCCATCCTTTCCTCAGGAAAGGGCCAGGGCTCTTTTGTATTTATGAAGAGGGTTGCAGGAAAAATAAAATATCTCACTGAATTCTGACTTGGTGATTTCTACCAGCCTATATATAAACTTTGTGTAACTCACTGTCTAAGACATACGGTATTTATCCTTTTCTTGTAAGAAAAAAGCAAGCTAAATGACTTTTTTTTCCTCCCTTACCATTTCCCCTTTTTTTTTCTTTCAAAAAGCTGCTCTATCTATTTTATTTTATGGTCTAAAAAAGGTTGCATCACATTTGGTATTCCACAAAGGGGAAATGGAAAAAGTTATTAAAAAGTGAAGAAAACCAGTATTGCTTGCTTAGAAAATAAGATGTATGAACCCTTAAGAATGGGAAAACACCAGCTACTATGGCAGAGAGAAGACATTTTGCCAAATTTAGAACCCACTTGAAAATCACGGGTTCTAAGTTTAGAACTGAACTAAAAAACTTGAGCTCACATTGCATTTGGCACTGGTTTTAAAAAAATTCTAAGCTACTAATTAAAGGGAAAAAATTATACTCTTAGTAGTTCTAGAAGCTAGGAATTATTTTCAAACAAATTCTTTATTGGCTCAATGGAAGGGCCTGTACTTAAAAAAGAAACATTTTTTTTCTAATTAAGTTTTCCTTACAAAACAATGATTTAAAATTGAGGGGGGAAATATTTTGCCAAAGTCTTCAAAGAGTTACAGAATTGTTGTGTAACCTTCTTTGGACCAAATCAAATACACCAGGTGGTTGTACAAACTTTGTATTTGTATACTAAATAGGAGTGTGGAAAATGGGCACCAGTAATTATATCCTACTGGTAAACTTCAAATAAGAAAAATGCAATAAAATTTGAAACTATCACTCAAAACAAAAACAAACTCTCACCAGAATTATTTTTATATTCTAATGCAGATGCTAAGATAGTTATTGCAACATCATTAAGAAATGGATGAGAGTTGCTGCTATTCTGATCCATTTGGCAATATCTGCAAAAATTTGAGACCGTAAAAATCCAAAGTACCAGTAGTGAATAGAAGTGCTTAAAATGTATCCTTTGGTGATTGCAGAGAGTTAGCAACTTTTGCACTTATGGAAAACTTAAAGATATCTTGTTCTATCCTCCACACACCTAACATACACATACATATATACATATGATAATAACAGCATAACTAGAGCACTTGAATTGAAATAATTAGACAGCCCAGGCACAGTGGCTCACAACTGTAATGCTAGCACTCCGTGAAGCTGAGTTGGGAGGATGCTTTGAGATCAGGAGTTTGAGACCAGCCTGAGCGAGACTCTCTCTCTACTAAAAATAGAAAAACTAGCCAGGTATTGTGGCAGGCACCTACAGTCCCAGCTACTCAGGAGGCTGAGGCGAGAGGATCACTTGAGCCCAGAAGTTTGAGGTTCCTGTGAGCCATGACACCCATAGCACTCTACCCAGGGCACAGGAAAAAAAAAAAGAAATAATTAGGCTGGGTGCCTATAGCACAGAGGTTATGGCACCAGTCATATGCACAGAAGTTGGCAGGTTCGAGCCCGGCCTCGGCCAGCTAACCAACAATGACAACTGCAACAAAAAATAGCTGGATGTTGTGGTGGGCACCTGTAGTCCCAGCTACAAGGAAGGCTGAGGCAAGAGAATCGTTCAAGTCCAAGAGTTTGAGGTTGCTGTGATGCCACTGCAACCTACTGAGGGCAGCATAGTGAGACTCTGTCTCAAAAAAAAAAAAAGAAAGAAAGAAAGATCATTAAGTCAACAGTTCAAAACTGTATAACTGTATAACTTTAATGACTAGGCACTTTCAAAAACTTCTATTGAAGGATATAGAACTAATTCCCAAGTTTGACTTTGTCTTAACAAGAAGATGCAATTGGAAAGAGAGTAGAAATTTAAAGTTGTAAAAGCAAAAAACACTGTGTAAGTGGAAAAGGATTTATCTAGAACATATTTTGTAACTTACTCATTTTAAATAAGCATAGTTAAATGGTCACCGTGTATTTGTCCTAATAGCAAGTGTAGTTCTCATTAAGATTAGAAACAGAGGTTAACATTTCCAAGATCTTTACCAAAGTCAGGATACAAAGATATTCCCTGGGTCAACTGGGTCACACACTTCTGAAAATATATTCTACAATATAGTTTCCCATTCCTTCAAATGGCTCATTAAAATAAATTTAATATTTAGTTCCATCTATTATATCTTAAAAATTGCTCTCAATCTATTTTTTTTTTTTGAGACAGAGTCTCACTATGTCACCCTCAGTAGAGTGCTGTGGCATCACAGCTCACAGCAACCTCAAACTCTTAGGCTTAAGCAATTCTCTTGCCTCAGCCTCCCAAGTAGCTGGGAGCCTGCTGCAACATCTGGTTATTTTTTTTTTTTTATAGTTGTAATTGTTGTTTGGCACCCACAGGCCAGATTCAAACACACCAGCCCCAGTGTATGTGGCTGGTGCCTTAGCCATTGAGCTACAGGTGCCAAGCCCCTCAATCTGTTATGAATTCATTCATATTTATAATAAATGTAATCTTTGGGGCAAATTTCTTCTTTCTTCGGGCCATTATACCTAGATAAGTGGTGGATATAAGAGAAAGAATATTTATGGGGACAAAAGTATCTCTTAAACCACTAGGAGGTGGGGTGGACAATTTTGTCAGATGGTGGTTGATTCAATTTCTTTTTTTTTTTTTTTAAAGATAGAAAGAATTTCTTTATTAATGATCCCAACTGTATTTCTTTAGATACAGGAGTTTTGAACTCAAATACTTAGAAGAAAACAAGTTAAGATTGCATTATCCTGCAACTCACTATCAGTAACATTACAAAGCAAAACAGCTTGGGAAAGAGAGTAGAAAGGAAGGGGAGTGAGGGAGGGAAGATAAAGAAAAGGAATACGTTGATCAAGTGGAGTTTTTGTTTTAGTTCTTGGGAACTATGAAGTCCTTGCAAGCACAGCTCATTTCTGCAGATTATTTTCCAGTGTGTACAAAATGGAACCAAAATGGAGAATCCCTTAAGAACCTGAAGAGGTGCAACATTAAAAGCTACGATTATCCAGTAGCGAGTGTTCCAGCCTTCAGCTGCCAGCGCTTCCTCCTCCTATTCCCCAGTTAGTGGGAAGAAAACATCTTCCCCGTGATTGTTTTCATTTCTTTTTTTCTCGGCATCTGGGCATGCAGGGTTTAGCACCTGGAGGAAATGAGATGTTTTTGCCTGCATATGTGTGTGAAGATAGGCCTTAGGGGGTCCTCAAACTTTTTAAACAGGGGGCCAATTCACTGTCCCTCAGACCGTTGGAGGGCTGGACTGTGGGCCCAGGACAAGTCAGCTGCTAAGCAGGACAGGCAGTGGCAAAAACACCCGGCAGGCTGGATAATTGTCCTAGGTAGGCTGCATGTGGCCCGCGGGCTGTAGTTTGAGGACACCTGCGACAGCACTTGATGTGTTAGTGCACATAGTCCCGGAATGTGTGGATCAGGTTGATGGTGTTGTCTCGAGCTTTGGCATTGGTGTGGCAAGGGAACAGCACAAAGGTGATGTAGCCAATGTCACCCACTGCGGCATCTGTATCTTTCAGCTCCAGAGGAGGTTCCCTGTGGCTAAAGAGGACCTGTGGGGCTGTGGGGCTGGCTCTGCGTCCTTTTTTGAACTCCTGCATGAATGCCTTTCCATCATCCTTACACACTGTGCTGGGGACCACCGTGACTCTGTCCTTTTTAGATTCAACGTACATGGTCTCATCATCCCTATAATGGATAACTGCACTGTTCTCTCCTTCTTTGCCTTCTTCTTGGAACTGGAAATATTTCTCAAAGACAGAGGCAAAACAATTTTGCTTCAACATGCCAGCCTGATGTACAATGGAATCCTTGGATGTGGGCAGATTTTCAAGGTCATATAGCAAGGGGACATTGTATCCTGATTCTGGATTTACCAGGAAACTCCTGTAGACCCTCTTTAGTAACTCATCAGCACTGTGTGCCTTAAGTTCCTTGTAGAATTTCAAAGAAATACTGATGGTCACTTTTGTTTTGTCTCCTTTGGGATTTGAAATATGATAGAGGACCCCAACAAAATCTGCAAATGTTACTTCTACCTCTTCTGGTTTGTTTCCGGTGACCGCATTCTCGAACTTAAGTGCGAGTGTCTCCTCGATGGTACGGTTGTTCACCTCCAGCAGGATCAGGGCCCCAACTGTCCCAAGCAGGGGAAGGAGAAAACAGGGCGGGTGAGGGTGGGTAAGGAAGGGAAGGATGGAGGGAGCAGCCCTGAGGCCTCCTGAGGAGGGTGCCCGGGTGGGGAGAAGGTTAAGGGAGAAGGGGCGGTGGTTGACTCAATTTCTATAGAGCATTGGCCTTTCTTGGGCTCCAGAGATAGAAAAGACCACATATCTGCCCCAGTGCCAGGGAAATCATAGCCAATGATTCCTTTGCCCTGGAATAGGGCTTTCTGTGATATCAACAGGAATAAAGAAAAGCTGGGTAGTTTGCTGACATCCAGATTCTTGGTTGTCTTTGACAAAAAAGTCCCCAGATTCTTAAACTGTCTTCTAGGCCAGGCATTTTCAATTCTTTCATGTGTAAATTTTCCATGGAAAAAAGAAATGAATAAATTTAGTGTTGCAAAGAATTAGGTCTCCCAAATATTTTTTGCCATTATGCATTTACCTAGTCTGAAACCCAAATTTTCATGTTTTCCTGTGCTTTGTAATTGTAGGTCTTGGCTCTAATAATAGACACAAGAGATATGTATCTCAATTAAGAATTTAGGAATTGGGGAAAAAAAAAGGAATTGGCCAGGTGTGGTGGCTCACGCCTGTAATTCTAGCACTCTGGGAGGCCAAGAGTCAGGAGGATTGTTGCTCTTAGGAAAAAACTCCTAAGAAGATATTGTGGCACAGCGCCTATAGCACAGTGGTTACAGCGCCAGTCACATACACGGGAGGGTTCGAATCTGGCCCGGGCCAGTTAAACAAGTGCAACAAAAAAAATAGCTGGACATTGTGGCAGGCACCTGTAGTTCCAGCTACTTGAGAGGCTGAGGCTAAAGAGTCGCTTAAGCTCAAGAGTTTGAGGTTGCTGTGAGCTGTGATGTGCCAAGTGTGACATAGTGAGAGTGTCTCAAAAAAAAAAAGAAGATATTGTTAAGAAAATGAAAAGATAAAGCATAGAACAGGAAAATTTTGCAAAATGTACATCTGATAAAGGATTGGCAACCAGAATATATAAGGATCATTACCACTCAGCAATAAGAAGACAATGCTGTTTTTTTATTTTTCAAGAAAGTTTCATTTTGTCCCCCTCAGTAGAATAGGTGATGTCATAGCTCATAGCAACCTCAAACTCTTGTGCTCAAGTGATCCTCTTGCTTCAGCCTCCCAAGTAGCTGAGACTACAGGTACCCACCACAACACTAGGCTAGTTTTTCTATTTTTAGTAGAGACAGGGTCTCGCTCCTGCTCTGGCTGGTCTCAAACTCCTAAGCTCAAGCAATCCACCCACTTCGGCCTCCCAGAGTGCTAGGATTATAGGTGTGAGCCACCAAGCCTGGCAATGCAACATTTTTAAATGGGCTAAAATATTTAAACAGGTGCTTCATAAAAGAAATTACACAAATGGCTGATAAGCACATCAAAAGATGCTCAACACCATTACTTATATAGAAAAAATGCAAATCAAAACCATAACAAGATATTGCTACACATCAGTGAGAATGGCCAAAGTTAAAAAGATGATACCAAGTGTTTGTGAAGATGTAAAAGAATTGTTGGTAGGAATTTAAAATGGTACAACTGGGCAGTGCCTGTGGCTCAGTGGGTAGGGCGCAGGCCCTATATACCGAGGGTGGTGGGTTTGAACCCATTCCCGGTCTCACTGCAACAAAAAATAGCTGGGCACTCTGGTGGGCACCTGTAGCCCCAGCTACTCAGGAGGCGGAGGCAGGAGAATCGCCTAAGCCCAGGAGTTGAAGTTGCTGTGAGCTGTGATGTCACAGCACTCTACCACGGACAATAAAGTGAGACTCTGTCTCTAAAAAAAGAAAAAAGGTACAACCACTTTGGAAAACTAAATGTTTCTTTTTTTTTTTTTTTTTTTTTGAGGCAGAGCCTCAAGCTATCCCCCTGGGTAGAGTGCCATGGCATCACAGCTCATAGCAACCTCCAACTCCTGGGCTCAAGCGAGTCTCCTGCCTCCACCTCCCAAGTAGCTGGGACCACAGG
>CAUYQV010159789.1:0-11757 GCA_963574575.1 Galagoides demidoff | reverse complement strand
CCTGCCAGGTGGAGGCAGAGATGGGGCAGGAAGCTGAGTTGTCCTTCTTTTTCCCATTCTCTCCTGGCTGTGCTGCCTCCCCATGGCCGTGGCACATGTGGGTAAAGAGCCGATTCTGCTGTCAGCATATTGAGGTTCAATCTACTGTACCAGTAGTTGTGCAGTAGAGATGGGGTATCTCATTCAGGCTGGTCTCTAACTCCTGAGCTCAAGCAATCTAGTGCTAGGATTACAGACGTAAGCCACCACACCCAGCCTGCTGAGAAATTTTCTAGGTTGACTGCTTTACAACTGAAGTTCTGTACTCCTGAGTTCTTTGAGACTATGAGTAACAAAACAAAGGATGTAATATTTATTATTGTTTTATTTTTAAGGCAGAGTCTCACTCTCTTGCCAAAGCTAGAATGCCATGGAGTCAGCCTAGCTCACAGCAAGATGTAATATTTAAGCTTTCAAACAACCTTGACAAGATTCTCCACCACTGGTTACTAAAGAAAATGGGAACATGTTTTGTTAGGAGTCCAGATAAGTGGAGTCAATGGGTGATGATCTATATAGAAAAGTGTTATCAATGTAGTCTTCCAGGAATCAGTACTGAGACAAGTCATGATATATCTGTGTGTCTGTTAAAAATTATAAGTTATCTGTTGAAGCATGTGTTGAAATCTCCAGATAACAGGAAGGAACCCCAGAGTTCAGTTATCAGTTCTGATAGATATCAGAAGATATCTTGAAGGTATCCGTTCTTCACCAGCACGTTGCTGTGTTTAAAGGAGCCAGTGGAGTGCTGAGTATCTTAAAGAGGATTCAAAGCAAAACAGTAAATGGGTAGGGCACCTGTGGTCTTCTGATTTCAAGTTAATTCTTTTTAAAGCAGCAAAGGAGGTAAGAAAAGCTTCATCTTTCTCTGCTACCTCCCTTTTTTTTTTTTTTGAGACAGAGCCTCAAGCTGTCCCCCTGGGTAGAGTGCTGTGGTATCAGAGCTCACAGCAACCTCCAACTCCTGGGCTCAAGCGAGTCTCTTGCCTCAGCCTCCCAAGTAGCTGGGACCACAGGTGCCCGCCACAATGCCTAGCTGTTTTGGGGTTGCAGCCATCATTGTTTGGCGGGCCCAGGCTGGATTCGAACCCGCCACCTTAGGTGTATGTGGCTGGTGCCTTAGCCACTTGAGCCACAGGCGCTGAGCCTACCTCCCTAAAAGGATCTGGGCTTGGCGCCTGTGGCTCAAATAGCTAAGGCACCAGCCACATACAACTGAGCTGGCAGGTTCGAATCCAGCCCACGCCAGCCAAACGACAATGATGGCTACAACCAAAAAAGAGCCTGGCGTTGTGGCAGGTGCCTGTAGTCCCAGCTACTAGGAAGGAGGGGGCAGGGGAATCGCTTGAGCCTAGGAGCTGGAGGTTGCTGTGAGCTGTGATGCTACAGCACTCTACCCAGGGTGACAGCTTGAGGCTCTGTCTCAAAAAAATAAATAAATAAATAAATAAATAAATAAATAAATGAAAGGATCTGTTATTTAAATTTGGATTGAGTCAGAAGGCCGTGGGTTCCCTACTCTTGCATGCTTAGCATCAATAAAATCCAGAAGCCTTTTTTTTTTTTTGCCAAGTATTAGATTAAAAAAGTAAAATATACAATTTAAAATAGAAAAAATATTGCAGACCTGGTAGCAAACTAAGGTAGGTGCAGAAGTTCGAATATATTTTAAAATGATTTGGGGGCATAATACATACAAGTAGAACTTCTGTAGTTGACTACTTCCTTATGTTGACCTAATTTTCATAAACCGGACATACACCACGTGTACATATCAGTACTGTGTGTAGGCCCAGTTCCTTATGGTGACCACCTGCATATGTTGACCAGTTTGTTACCGTCCCTTGGGTGGTCAGCTTACAGAGGTCCTACTGTACATGCACAGAAAAAAAAAAGATGAAATCATAACCCAAATTTAAAATTGTGTATTGTCTGTGAGTAGTGGGTATGGGTGAGTGTCATTTCCTTCATAAATTATACCTTACAAAAATAGTTTTACAATGAATATTTACAACTAGAATAATAGGAAATTTTAGGTAAACTAATGATATGCCACATTAAACTTTTAGTGGGGAGTAGAATGCTTTTTATTAGTCAACCCTGGGAAGGCTCACTAAAAATCCATAATCCCCTTGGTTGCATTATAAGAAACTTCATAATGAAATAGAGACAGAGTCATCCCAATTCTTACATTTTTATTTAGTTGGGTAAGGCTTAAATTTGGAACGTGAGTATCAATGAGTTCTTAGGAGCTAAAAAAGTCAGAAGCAGAGACTGCTTTGTGGAGCAGAGAATCAGTTCATATCATCTGCTCCTTATTTTTTTCCTTTTTTTCATTTTTAGTCATTGCCCAATATTTGAAAAAACTAAGGCAATGATGTTAGTAAGCCACAAGATGGAGATGTTGAGTTGTTCTTGTTAATGTAACAAATCAAATTAGGGGTTTCAAACTTTAGTGCCGTATTTTCAACCCATATGCCGTTGGGGAGGGGGGTGATCTTTGGTGTGCCATGGAAAGTTTTAAAGATCATTAATTAAATTATTTTTATTATGTATTTATATATTTATTTGAGACAGAGTTTCACTATGTTGCCCCTCAGTAGAGTGCTGTAATGTCATAGCTCACAGCAACCTCAAACTCTTGGGCTTAAGTGATTCTCTTACCTCAGCTTCCCAAGTAGCTGAGACTACAGACACCCGTCAGGACGCCTAGCTATTTTTTGATTATAGTTGTCGTTGTTTGGCAGGCCCGGGCTGGGACAGAACCTGCCAGCTCTGGTGTATGTGGCTGGTGTCCTAGCAGCTGAGCTACAGGTGCCAAGCCCTTTATTTTGGTTTGAGGAACCCAGAAGAAATTGTATTCTTTAATTTTCAAATGTTCTGGTAGATCTAGTTATTCTTGGCTTCTTCAATATTTCCTTAAATTGCTGGAATAAGTGACTCCAAAGCATCAAAGTTCTTTTCTGTCCTAAAGAAAAGAATGGCCAACATTCAGGAGTTCCCCATAGATGTCCTCTTTGAAGATATACATGATAAGCTTTTCCATGGATGTTTTTGTATTCTTGTCATACTAGTTCCAGCCTATGCTCACCACCATCTTACAGACATCTTCACTTCCAACACTGGCCCAACCATAACAAATGCCAGTGGATATATCAGCTGGGAGATGGTCTACTACTTGTTCAGGGAAGTTAGCTGTGGGGATGCCTACCTGCTTGGAACCCTAGCTAAAGCCCCACACCCCTTGGCCCCTTATACCACTGACCCAAAAGAAGCTACCTAGGGACTCAGACGCTGTGTCTCTATGACACAGGTTTTCCAGTCCCCACCTGCAAAGTTAATTTGGTAAGCCTTGGATGGGGCCTGGGAATCTGCATTTGAACACACCTTTCTCCCTCTCCCCCACCTCCTATCTTTTATTATGATCATTATTTTTAAACCTCTTCCTCAAGTGATCCTGATCCTGGCTGGCCCAGGAACCCCACTTGAAGAAAATGATATTTGAAGCCATGTAGGTATTAAAAAATATGTACACTGAGAAGAGAACTGAGTAAAACCAAGTCCTGGGCAGCTCCACATGTAAGAGTTCTTTGAAGAAAGAGGAACTAGCAAAGATCCTGAACAGCAAAACAGGGGAATATGTAGCCGTGCAAACCAGTGGAAGGCAGAAACAAGGAAGGAGAAAGTGGTCAGCAATGTTGGCTGCTGCCAGGGTCAAGTGAGGTGGGGACCAGAGAATGTCCATTTGATTTAAGAACATGGAGGTCACTGGTGACTTTAGAGGGCGAACCACTTTGGAGGAATGGTGAGGGCCAAAGTTGGTGTAGACTGGCCTAAAGAGTATGTGGGAGGTGAGGAAATTGAGGCAACAAACTTAGTTAATTTTTTCTTAGAACTTTGGTTGCTAAGATAGATGGGGTGCAGTAGAGCAGTAGTTGTTGGTTTGGAAATAAGGCCCAAGGATTTTTCTTTTAAGTTGTGACAGATTTGAGTATTTTTTTTTTTTTTGAGACAGAGCCTCAAGCTATCCCCCTGGGTAGAGTGCCATGGCATCACAGCTCCCGGGCTCAAGTGAGTCTCCTGCCTCAGCTTCCCAAGTAGCTGGTACCACAGGCGCCCACCACAGTGCCTGGCTATTTTTTTGGTTGCAGCCGTCATCGTTTGGCGGGCCCCGGCTGGATTGGAACCTGCCACCTTAGGTGTATGTGGCTGGTGCCTTAGCCACTTGAACCACAGGCGCCGAGCCATATTTGAGTATTTGTAAATGTTAATGGGTGAGACAGAGCGGAGAAAGAGAGGCTAAAGGCACAAGAGAGAGAAAAACATGAATAATTAAGATTTCTGGAAGTCAAGAGGCCATGCAACTCAGAAACAGAAGGAGGGGCATCTCCCCTGCTTGGCAGGAGGAAACAACAGACACAAATGCAGGTGGACAGTAGGTTTGGACTATTTGCTCAGAAAAAAAATAGAAGGTCAAATACCGAGTGTGGAGGGGGAGTTGAGAAGTTTGAAGGTTGAAGAGAGAAGTAAGGCCTTGAAATGGTAATTGGGGAGAGTGATTTGGCCAGTGGTAAATGGGAGAACTGGGACAAGTTTAAATTTTAACTGAGTTTACCTGTTTGGGTTACCCGAGTTAACCAAAATAAAACCAAGCAGAGCCAAATCAAGCAAAGCAAAACAAAACCAATTCTCTGATAGGGTAGCCTGCTGAACAAGAGCAGGTTCAGAGAACTCCAACTAATAACATGAGAGCTATAGGAAAGAGAAGTGCAGTGTGGAGACAGCTTCACGGGTTACAGCTTAACTGGTTAATTGGTTACACAGGTTCCTGCACCTGCGATGAGTTAAAGCTGAGCTACAGTAGTGAACGCCATATTGGTTTGGTCTGTTAGGCTTAATGGAAAAGCATAGTCCAAATCAACGGCCTCTCATAAATTCATTTAACATAAGAAGAAAATTAATATCACAAATCAATTATATTTTTATGTACCAACAGCAAGAATGGAAACAAAAAGAGAAAGAAAATGTATTATTTATAAACCTAACAAATGTGCAAGCCTACATAGAGAGAATGTTTTAACTTTACTGAATGATACTACAGAAATTTTACATAAATGGAAAATATACTATGTTAAAGAATAGGAGGAGTGAATTCTCCCTAAATTGATCTATACAGTCTATGAAATTTCAATTAAAATCCAGCAAGTTTTTTTATATAAATCTTGGAAAACTGATTCTAAAATTACTTGAAAAACGAATGTTCAAGAATACACAGGATATTCAGGAGCAAAGAAGAAGGTGTCACACTTGACCTATTAGACACTAAAGCTTTAATAAAAGTGGGAGTAATGTAAACTGTGGTTCAGAACAGAGAAAGGTAAACTGACCAGTGGAATAGGATAGGAAACAGACTCAAGAACATTTGGAGGGCAGCGCCCATAGCTCAGTGTTTAGGGCGCTGGCCGCATGTTACAGAGCTGGTGGGTTTGAACCCAGCCCAGGCCTGCTAAAACAAAAAATAGCTGGGTGTCATGGCAGGCACCTGTAGTCCCAGCTACTTGGGAGGCTGAGGTAAGAGAATCACTTGAGCCCAGGGTTTGAGGTTGCTGTGAGCTGTGATGCCAGAGCACTCTACCAAGGGTGACATAGTGAGACTCTGTCTCAAGTTAAAAAAAAGAACATTTGGAAACCTGACAGGTGACAGGGTGAGCACCGTATTCAATAAATGATTACAAATGGTTTTCACCTGGGCAAAAAAGTTATTTGGATTCCCTACCAGGCACAAATATCAATTCTAGAATGAAGACTCCAAAATGTAAAACATATCCAGGCATTGTGGTGAGCCCCTGTAGTCCCAGCTACTTGGAGGCTGAGGCAAGAGAATCACCTAAGCCCAGGAGTTGGAGGTTGCTGTGAGCTGTGATGCTATGCACTATACTGAGGGCAATAAAGTGAGACTCTGTTTCTAAAAACAAACAAACAAACAAAAAATTAAAAATGAAAAATAAACCATATAAAACTTTTATAGAGAAGGTCATACTTATAACGGACTGGAAAAATACAAAAGTAAATTATGTAACCAAAACATGCGTATCTCTGCAATATTCTGAAATTAAAAAAAAAGAAAAAACCAACAAATCAAACCTTTTCAGGAACTATGGGGACCTTTGGGGGGGGAGGGGTCTGAGCAAGAGAAGCCTCTCCCACTGCTTTCCATGGGAATATTTTTATGACTTCAGGGTAAAGATAAATTTCTTTGAAACGACACAGAAAAACAGATCTAAAGATTAATAGCTGGTATATATAAAGTCCTACAAACCAATAAGAAACACATCACCCCCGACTGATAAAAACTGGCAAGAAACCAAAATAGATGTTTTAAGGAAAAGGAAATGCAAATGGCCAATAAGCATTGAAAGAGCTTAATCTTGTGAGTGCCTGGAGGAATAGAAAAGACCCCAAACAAATATCATTTTACCCCCCACTAGCATCAGCATTCAGACCTCTGCCTATACCAGGTGATGACAAATGTTGTGTGACAAGAGGAACTCATTCTGTGCGGGGGAGTATATATCCGAGGACAATTATCTGGCGTTGCTGAAAACCAGCCAGCCTGTGACCCAGCAAGGTCACTCCTGGCTACTGTCCTCAGCCAAAACTGCAACACATTTGCAAGAGATTCAGAATATTCTTAACAGGATCGTTTACATAGGTCCTACTCTGGACAACACGCAGATACCCATGACTAGAAAATCAAGGAATAAATTGCTGGGTCGTGTCACGTGGGACACCCTGCAGCAGGGACCACGAGGGCACTATGGTTACACGTGATGACATAGATTCTCCCAGTGATAGGCTAAACAGACCATGGGACAATGTATTTATTTATTTTTTGTAATGCCTAACACAGGCCTAAGCCGTGTTGTTCATTTTTATTTATTTATTTGAGACAGAAGCTCAGGCTGTCACCCTCGGCGACAGGTGTTGGAGGTTGCTGGCGAGGCGAAGGGGGGAAGAATCGCTTAAGCCATGTGGCATCACAGCTCACGGCAACCTCCAGCTGCTGGGCTTCAGCCATTCTTCTGCCTCAGTCTCCTACGTAGCTGGGACTACAGGCGCCGGCCACAACGCCCGGCTATTTTTCTTTTTTTTGCAGTCGTCATTTTTTAGCTGGCCCGGGCTGGGTTCGAACCTGCCAACCCCGGTGTCTGCGGCCAGCGCCCCGGCCACTGAACTACGCGTGTTGTTTACATACATGTCGTTTAGGATCAAAAAACTTAGAAGATGGCGGTGAACGTTGCATAATTTTAAGGTGCTTTTCTGATACCTCAGAATGGGGAAGAGGAAGGAGGGGGATGGGATGGGAAGGACTTCGCTTCCTGAAGAAATTCGGTGAACATTGGTAAAGTTCTCCTTCACAAATTAGGTGGCGCGTTCATCATGTTTCATAATTTACATAGGGTTTTGCACTTTTCACGATGATTAATATTTAAAACTTAAATAAAAAAACCGGAAAACATCGGCGTCAAGTCTACTCAGCAGCGGCCCCGCAGGCTACTTGGCGCGCTCCGAGGTGGGGGGGAGGGGCCTCGCTGCATCTTGCACGCATGCGCGCAGCGCCCAGCCAATCAGCGACGCGCCCGGCAGAGGCGAGGCCTGCTTTCCTCCTGCTCAAATCCCAAGATGCTTCAGAAGCTTCGAGCCCGCGAAGTGGATCATTTGCTCGAGGACTACAGGTCTGTTTGGGGATGGTGGAGTTGCCAGGTCACTTGTCCGGGTGGGGGGCCGGTAACTGTGGTTTTCGGGCAGTTTAGGTTTTTTGAGGGGTGAGCAGGGGAGGAGTTAGTGCAGCGCGGGCGTCCCCTGAGTAGTGAGATGTAGCTTCCCGGGGGCTTCTGACAGGAGGGCTGGGGGCTGGGGGCGCCCCTGAGGGCGGGGGCTGAGCGGGGTCTGGGCCCCGTCTGAGGGTCCAGCGCCCCGGGGGAGGTTCACAGCAGGGACGGCGGGGCGGCTGTGGGTTAGGGCCGCGGCTACCTCCGCGCCTTCGCTCTCCTGCCTGCTCAGACTGGCCAGAAAAAAGTGAAATTAACTGAAGCCCCTTTGCATTTTCCCTTGCTACGCTCCTGGTGTGGAAATCTTACTGGCGGTCAATTTATTGGGCGTTAATTATCCGCCACCCACGTTGCAGAACGTTTTTATGTCCCGTGTCCATAGCTGTGAACTTGGATTTAGCGCGCTCGGGATTTATCTTTGTGACCCAGATGCCGACCAGATTTGCCCAAATTTTAGCCATAACCTGGCAGAGGGGCCCTTACAAGTCAGATCTTCCAGAATGACAGGGGCCACCTCTCCATCGCGGGGCACTTGGGAGTCAGGGTGACACTGTCATTAATCTTTTTTTAATAATTGGCAGTGTCATCTTCTTTGCTCACTTTTGGTCCTGCAAAATAAATGGAACTGCTAAAATTGTATTCAACGAAGATAGATAGTCCTTAGTTTGATATCTTGTTGGGTATTTAAACTTCTTGTTTTTTATCAGTGTATTGAAATGATGCCTTGGATTCAGAAGGTTTAAGAGATTCGTTTTCTTAAGGTCGGGAAATATCTAAATATGGGGCACCCTGGAAGAAAGCGTTCTGGGAAATCTGGGAAGTCGCCAGTGGAGGATCAGGTTCTAAGAGCCTATGCCGTGGAGGAAGAAGAAAGAAAAGAGCTGAGTGGTTCAGAGGAAGGGGAAGTCACCGAAGGTACGGTGTATCTGGTGTTGGCAAGTGATGATGTCCTGTAGGTCATTTGTTTTGATCCCCCTACATTTAAAACTGCAATAAAAATTTGTAAAGTGTTTTCACATACAGTAGTCCTTGGATTTAGAAGTGATAGATGCGTAAGGTCGACTGTACTTTGTTTCTCATTTAATCTTCAAGCCCTAGAATAAGAGTTAGAGATGCTTGTGTAGCATTCTTGCTTTTCAAGTCATTATTTCCAAAATGTCTGATAAATACTACGAGGCTTACTATGAGATTCATGTAGTAAGACTTGAAAAAGTGTTCCTATAAAATAGTCCTGAATCCTGCTTTAACCTCATCTGGCCTGTTGGGAAAGTATTGCACTTAAATGGCTCCTTTAAAAATGTATGTTGGCAAAAAGCCTAAAACACCCTCTCCCAATGAAGAGGTTAAAACTTCATTAAAATTTACCAAAATAGTATACTTAATTTTAAGAGAGCTTTTCTTTTATTGTCAATACAGGAAAAACTCCAGTAATTGATAAACAAGTGAAGAAAAGGGTTTCTGCAGGAGTAAATGAAGATGTTGGGTAACATGTTTAACTAAGTTTTGCCTGTTAAAGTACTTCAAGAAAAGTCTCCTTTGTTTGTTAATGAGTATTATATATGTAAAATACTTGGCACATGATATTTCTTATAAAATAGGCACGATATTTTGTGGATCCTTAATTAAAGCTTTAAAGTGTAATTTCTTTATAGGGGTGAAGTACAGAATATGCTGGAAAGATTTGGAGGTATGTTTTAGAAATTTTTATTTGAAGAAAATTGTTTTAAACCATATAACTTATGTAATAGGAAATGCAAATCAGTGGACTATAAGACTGTTATTTAATGTCTTACACATAGGATTTTGTGTACGTATTTATTAGTTTCATAGATTTCCACATTTTTCTATGTTAAAAGTGTGAATGGTGCTTTTATATATGTGTGAACTTAAACAGATTATGGAAATTTAGACGAAAAATGTATGGAAAGTCTTTACTTTTTCTTTGTATTCACAGGCTAAGTGATACATACACATGTACATTCTGTATATATGTCAGTTTTACATTTTCTCAGTTATTTCTGTGATTTCCCCTGCATTCATTTCTTTAGGGAGGATATTATAAATTGAAGTCTCCAAAATAAATCTTGTGTTCTTTCTTCCTTTCCTTTCCTTTCCCCTTTCCTTTCCTTTTCCTTCCTTCCTTTCTTTTGCAACTTCAAAACTCTTGCCTTAGCCTCCCAAAAAGCTGGGACTACAGGTGCCTGCCACATGCCTGGCTATATTTTCTTTTTTTTTGAGACAGAAAGCTGTTCCCCTGGGTAGAGTGCTGTGGTATCACAGCTCACAGCAACTTCCAACTCCTGGGCTTAAGCGAGTCTCCTGCCTCTGCCTCCCAACCAGCCATCATTGTTTGGTGGGCACGGGTTGGATTCGATCCCACCAGCTCAGGTGTGTGTGGCTGGTGCCTTAGCCACTTGAGCCACAGGTGCCGAGCCAACACCTGGCTTTTTTATTTTTATTTTTTAGAGACAAGGTCTCACTTTTGTTCAGGCTGGTCTCGAACCTGTGAATTCAGGCAATCCACCCTCCTCGGCTTCCCAGAGTGCTAGGATTACAGCAGTTGCCTGGCCCCTCTGTGTTGTTATTTTTACATTGACAAATTATGTAGTTGAGAACTAAAGACAACTTTGCTAGCTGGTGAAAGATTTATAATCAGGTCTAAAAATTTTCAAGTTTTAAATAATATGTTAAATATCAGTTACATGAACTTTGTTAAGGGAAAGGACTCTTTTTTTTTTTTTTTTGAGACAGAGCCTCAAGCCTCACCATGGGTAGAGTGCCATGGCATCACAGCTCACAGCAACCTCCAACTCCTGGGCTCAAGCGAGTTTCTTGCCTGAGCCTCCCAAGTAGCTGGGACTACAGGCGCCCGCCACAATGCCCAGCTGTTTTTTGGTTGCAGCCATCATTGTTGTTTGGCGGGCCCAGGCTGGATTCTAACCCACTAGCTCAGGTGTATGTGGCTGGCACCTTAGCCGCTTAAGCCACAGGCGCCAAGCCAGGGAAAGGACTCTTAATTATAAGAGTCAATACTTGGTTCCTCTGTATGGATTAGTTATACAATCAGGCCTTTTGGAGAACTTTGCTCTATCTGGTGAGGACAAATTGCTTAATATCTCTTACAAGTTTATTATTATAGATACTGATGAAAGTATATAATAGTGCAGCTCCATCATGATTATTTGAAGCATTAAAAATTTCATGAAATGCATTACTTATTAGCAGAAATGTCTCCCAAAAGCTTTACAATGAAACTATTTAAAAGTGGTTTTGAATGAATTTATATAGTTACTTAAACTAAGATTTTTTTCTGTCCTTGGCCTTTGTCACTTTTAGTAAAAAACTATCACTGACTATATTTTCAAAAATTTTTTCTTTGTGGCTTGGTGCCTGTACCACAGTGGTTATGGCACCAGCCATATACATCAAGGCTGGCAGGTTTGAACCCAGCTCAGGCCAGCTAAACAACAATGACAACTGCAACCAAAAAATGGCCAGGTATTATGGCAGGCACCTGTAGTCCCAGCTACTTGGGAGGCTGAGGCAAGAGAACTGCTTACGCCCAAGACTTTGAAGTTGCTGTGAGCTGTGACGCCATGGCAGTCTACTGAGGGCAATATAGTAAGACTCTCAAAAAAATTTTTTTTCTTTGATGTAACTTTATCCTTTTTAGGTTGTTTTTTAGTACTTCTGTATGTTTCTTTTCTTTTTTTTTTTTTTTTTTGAGACAGAGCCTCAAGCTATCCCCCTGGGCAGAGTGCCATGGCATCACAGCTCATAGCAACCTCCAACTCCTGGGCTCAAGCCAGTCTCCTGCCTCCGCCTCCCAAGTAGCTGGGACCACAGGTGCCCACTGCAACGCCTGGCCATTTTTTGGTTGCAGCCA
>CAUYQV010159788.1:0-12121 GCA_963574575.1 Galagoides demidoff | reverse complement strand
TGGCATCACAGCTCACAGTTACCTCAAACTCTTGGGATTAGGCAGTTCTCTCACCTCAGCCTCCTGAGTAGCTGGAACTACAGGCACCTGCCACAATGCCTGGCTATTTTTAGAGGTGGGGGTCTCGCTCTGGCTCAGGCTGGTCTCAAATCTGTGAACTCGGACAATCCACCCACCTCAGCCTCCAAAGTGCTAGGATTATAGGTGTGAGCCACTGTGCCCACCCCCTCAAAATATTCTTTATGCTAAGGAATCATATTTTGGGGTGAAATTTCCTTAGCTGCTTCAGTAGTCAGTCTTTATAGTGAAATAATAGAAAAATTAGTAATTCATAGTTTCTCAATAAGGCAAAACCTTTCTCTGCCTGTTTTCTTTTTCTTGCCAGCACCCCATCAACCCTGTGAATTTCACTTTCCACAAACCATTCAGGAACCCAACTGACCAAAAGGAAATGTAAATTCTCTTTACTTTTCCCCAGCTCCTTTGTTTTTTAGTGTTGCAGGAAAATGGGGCCCAATGCAGAGAAAGAACACCCAAACACCATGTTTATAAGAGGAAGGACTTTATTCACTGTCTGGGAGCTTATGGCATAGAGGAATTCCAAATGGCCACGCTCCCCGACTGGCTTGGTCTTTCCATTTTTATCTACAGTCAAAAAGTTCTGACCCACAGGTACCTTTCTCATTGGCCAGTTTGAATCAAGCAGGAGATGCTGTTCTAGCCTCCACAGAACTACAGGATTTCATAGAAGTGGAAATTTCCAAATTCCAGGAAGTTAAGTTTACAAATTCCCAAGAGATGAGTCACCATGGAGATGTCCCTACAGGTGTATCCTTGTGGTCTCCTTGAGAAGACCTATTCTCCTCTGCACCTCACCCTTCTCAGGTATCCTCTCTCATTAGAATTTGTTCCTTTTCTCATTAGTACAGTGTTGAGAAAAAAGAATAAAAAATAAAAAGTAAAAAAAGGAAAAGGAAAAAAAATTATTCCTTTAAGCCTCAAGTGATTCATAAGTGGATGAACAATCAGGCATAAGGATTGTACACATGTGGAAAAATGTCTGTTTTCAACCTTGCCTGAGGAAAAATGGACACAGCAAGGCTGGGCATAGTGACTGACACCTGCAATCTTAACACATCCTAGCACTTTGGGAGGCCAAGGTGGGTAGATTGCCTGAGCTCATAAATTTGAGATCAGCCTGAGTCAGAGCAAGATCCCGTCTCTAAAAATAGCTCGGCATTGTGGCAGGCACCTGCAGGCCCAGCTACTTGGAAGGCTAAGGCAAGAGGATCACTTGAGCCAAGCAAGAGTTTGAGGTTGCTGTGTGCTATGACACTACAGGACTCTACTGAGGGCAACAAAGTGAGACTCTGTCTTTAAAAAAAAAGACACAGCATTCACATTCACAATACCTTGTGAATTTGGCTGAAATTACTCTTTTTATTTTTTCCCCCCTTAAGTTCAGCTACCAGCTAGACCTCAGAGCTCATATTCTTTCTTTCTATGGGATGGCATGTCATTCTCTTGCTCCTTTCTCTTTCTCCCACACCCCATCTTCCCTTCTTTCACTCCCTGCTCTCTGTTCTCCTCTCTCTCATCTCTCTGTGCACTCTCACTAGTCCCTACACCCAGAACTGGAGCCCTCTTTTTGCCAACACAGGTCTACTGTCTGTTACTTCACTCCTCCCTTAGATTAAAAACACTGGGGAAACTCAAGCATCTAGCCCCTTTGTCCCCATACCTGCAGACAACCTCACTGACCAGTTAACCCAAACCAAGTTCCACCTCTTCCCTGAAACACACTCTGTTGTAGTCCCACCTATACAAGCTCTCACCAGAGCGACTCTAAGACAGCCCTATTGGAGCCCTCCCCCACCCCTGAGAAATTTGCAGGAACTCAGGGACCGCTCCTTTCCATCAGCTTTTCCACTTATCTCAATGACAGACATCTTTTTCTATATGGGACCTCTACTTATCTATGCCTCCCAATAAACTGAACTGGCACCTACACTCTTTCCTACTTTCCCCTAATACTCCCCAAACTCTCTCTCAATGTACTCCCCTAAACCTTCACAGTCCTACTGTTGTGGGAAAACGGCATTTTAAAACAGACAGACACTTACACCAACAATATAGAGGAAGGAACCTTTAATTGCTGGGGAGAACTCAGATGCCTCAAGGCCTTGTTATGCCCGAAAATTCTCCCAAATATCCCCACCTGACAAATCCGAGACAAACTCCGGGTTTTGTCTCTCCTGTGCACACACCAAGGTAGAGCCTCGAACCCAGGGCGAAAGGGGTTTTTATGGGGTACAGAAAGCAAAAAAAGGAAGAAGGGTATGAATACACTTTTCATTGGTGGTTAGTGATTTCACTAGTAAAGCTACATTCATGATTGGGGGTTGATGATTTCACTAGGGGTACAGGTGAGGGGTAGGAGATTTTCTTAACCAGGGGCTAAGGTTGAGGCAGCTTGATTGATTAGGTGGCAGGAAGGAAATACCTATATTTCAAGGTAATTAACTTATGCCTCTGTTGCCCAAGGAGGCATAATCAACAGTTATGGCTGAACTATCAGGAATGGAAAGGGGGAGCTGCAGGGTGTGGCCCTGCGGGCTAGAGGCTAGGAAATGCAGTAAACAGTTAGGAATGGGGCTTGGGCAGGCTTGTACAGTAAACAGCAAAATGGAGTTAGTCTGGCTCTCTCAGCCTGAAATGCTGACGTCCAGGGAAAAGGTTTTTTCCAAAAGTTTTTACACCTTTCTTTTTCCTTCAGTTCAATTTCAGCAACATAGTCATGGCTATGGATGTTAGAAACCAGGGTATTGTTATTAGTTACAGAGTCTTTTTTTCTTTTGCTTTCCAAGGCTATTTTAGCTCAGTGTAAAGTTTGTTCTTATCTAGAGGAGGAGTTCTTCTGCAGCTGCCTGCTGCTTTCTCCGGATCACTAAGAAGCATAAGATTTATTTCTCCTTCCTCACTACTAACACCGCATTTCTTGCGCTGAGGACAACTATGACCCTCCTTAGCCAGAAGCAGTTTCGGAAGACTGATTATCAACCCTGTCACAAGAGTTGTGAAGGTTGGTAGGTTGAACTCAGCCCCACACCTCCCCCTGCAGAAACCACAAAGGACCTAGCAAGCTCCTCCCCAAGAACTTCCACCGCAAGACCCCTAGCCCATCAGAATCCCCAGACCAGTAGTAAATTTTCCCACTTGCTGTGGCCCAGTATAAAACTGTCCAAATCATGCTTGATGTAGACACCATCTTTGGCTCTGCCCAGGCAGGTTTTCTTTGCTTTCATTGAACCTGGCCTGAACCTCTCCACTCGCTAGTCTCATCTCTGGGTACATGCCACCGACCTTTCAGTATTGCTCACCCCTTCTTCCTTCTTTTGGCCACAGGCAAGTTAGGGGTGTTTAACTGGGACAGATCCGGGAGATGGGGGCGGAGGGGCACTGGGACTTCCCACCCAGAACTTTCAACTTCACAACAAACTTTGGGGGGGGGCCAAAGGACTCCGGGCAGCAGAGCTCAAAGCACGGCCAAAAGGTGCAGTTGGGTCCACAGAGATTAGTCCGGTTCAGCGGCAGGATGGTGTCATCGTTACAGCACTGCTCCCGGGGGTTGTAGAATCGGTCTCCACACCTGGGCGCTGGCTGGCACAGCCACAGTCCTGAGCTGATAGGAGCATCTTGGGCAGATATTGCTGGTAAGCATCCAAGGGGGAACAGATACTCAGTTCCCAGTCTTTGTTCCCAAAGGCACCTCCTCCCCCCTCATTCTTCCCTATCCTTGTCCTTACCTGTGGTTCCTCTTGACCACCAGAGGATGAAGGTGGTCATGCAGCAGATAAGATCTGTGGGGAAAAGAAAAAAGGCTGAGAATGTGAAGAGTCCGGGAGAAGTGCGGGGCTGGGTTGTTTAATGGTGTTATCATTTGGGACCCTGCCGACATGGACTCCGTTTAGGCAGGCCCCAGGCAGCCTGCTTAGTCACCCTGTGAGGTGATCAGAAGGGAAAGAGGTTAGAATGATGGTAGAGACAAGAAGGAATGAGTCAGGTTGAAGTTTGGGAGCCGCATTGCCGATGGGATGAGCCGATGGTTCGCTTTGGGGTTTTCCTTACACCGGCGCAGCATTGTGGCATCTTCTCTCCTGAGGACGCTATGGAAGGAGACAGGTAAAGGGCAGGCACTTTTATCAGTAGAAAATTGGGCGTGGATCTCACCACATCCAGTTTCCCAAGGACATTCTTTGAGAATCACATAAGCTTAGCGTCTTTAGGAGGAGCCTGGGTGGTGTGAACCGCAAAACTGAATGCTGCAGATTGATTGGTTACTTCTTTTGGACTTGGAGGGTGGTCCAGATCTTAGGGTGAATGAACCAGGTTGCTACTACTTCATGTTGGGCTTCTAAGAATTTTCTGCACCAAGCACCAATGAGCGGAAAGTGGCCAGCTAAGTTCTAATCAGAAAGAATTTGACTACTTCCCATCTGGTTTCAAGTCCCTCCTTCCCAATCCTTGCTTCTGCTCTATTGCCCAAGCACCATGTCTCTGGAAATGCTAAGGGGACCCTCAATCAAACTACTTTTTTTTTTTTCCATCTTGGAGTCATCAGAGTTGTGGTGTGATATGAAAACCTCACAAAGGGCCAGGTGTGGTGGCTCACACCTATAACCCTAGCACTTTTGGAGGCCAAGGTGGAAGGATCACTTGAGGCCAGGAGTTTGAGACCAGCCTAGCCCCTTTTTCTTGTTTCTAATCTTAAAGAAAGATCTTTCTTCTTTCACCATGAAATTCACAGCCTTGAGTAGAAGACACAGAAATAAGCAAATTATACATAGAATATGTTATTTTAATTAAGGATAAATGCAACAGCAGGTGGCATAAAACATACTAATGCATAGAATTTTGTCACAGAAGGAGAAAGTGTCTCAGAGAATCTGAGTACTCAATAATTAGTAGGAGCAGAAAATCTAGGAAGGGGATAGGTTCTTCAGTAGGGATCCTCTAGCAGGGATCCTAATTTCTTTTCATGGGTGGCTCTGAACAACAATGAGATGGGAAAACCTCCAGAAAGGCAGAAGCTGCAGAAATCAGAGTGGTTAACCAAGGAACTGGATCTGTTACCACAAAGTGAATCATCCATTTCACACCTGTTACCATAGGGCATAGTTTTTTCCTCTGACTTTGCTATAAGTACAATTTATCTATTTTTACTTTTTGACCTGTACTTTTGGTGTCACATCCAAGAAATCTGCAAATCCAATGTCATGAAGCTTTCTCCCTATGTTTTCCTCTAAGAGTTTTATAGTTTTAACTCTTGCATTAAGGCCTTTGACCCATTTTAAAACTAATTTTTGCATATGGTAAGAGGGTGTCCAACTTTATTCTTTTGAAAACAGATATCCAGTTTTCCCACTATCTTTTGTTGCAAAGACTGTCCTTGTTAAAAACCATTTGTCCAGGCTTCCTTTTGTCCAGAGATGCCGTCTTCCAGTAATTCACCAAAAGGGAAAGAGGAGAGGCACCTGACACATGTTCTCTAGGCCTTTTAGAAAACAGAGTTGTTCCTTTGGCGCCATACATAGGAATCTACAAGAAAGGTGATTCTGTAGACATCAAAGGAATGGGTACTGATCAAAAAGGCATGCCCTATAGATGTTACCCTGGCAAAACTGGAAGAGACTACAGGGTTCCTCACTTTGCTGTTGGCACTGCTGTAAACAAACAAGTTAAGGGCAAGATTCTTGCCAAGAGAATTAACATGTGTATTGAGCATATCAAGCACTCAAAGAGGGGACATAACTTCTGAAATTGATGCAGGAAAATGACTGGGAAAAGAAGGAAGCCAAAGAAAAAGGTGTCTGGGCTTACCTGAAGTCACCACTGCTCCACCCAGAGCAGTACTCATTGGTTGCTTGAGAGTATGTTAAACACATCTTGTTTAATGTCCACATACTTGTGAATTTTCTGTTATTGATTTCCAGCTTTATTCCACTGAGGTCAGAGAACACACTTTTTCGCTTGTTTGTTTGTTTGTTTTGCAGTTTTTGGCCAGGGCCGGGTTTGAACCCACCACCTCTGGTATATGGGGCCAGCGCCCTACTCCTTTAGCCACAGGTGCCACCCAAGACACTTTTTCTAATTGCAATGTTTTTAAATGTATTGAGACTTATCTTATAACCTAGTATATTGTCTATCCTGGTAAATATTTTGTGTGCACTTGAGAAGAATGTGTATTCCGTTGTTGTTAGATGGAGTGTTCTGTATATATCTATTGGATTAAATTGGTTTTGAGTGCTACTTAAGTCTTCTAATTCCTTATCAATCATGTATGTACTTGTTCCAGGCTGTTGGTATCTCTGACTGTTATTGTACTTCCTCCCTTTGATTCTGTCAATTTTTGCTTCTTATATTTTAGGGTTAGATAAGTTTGTTTTTATAATTGCTATATAGTCTTGATAGGTCAATACATATTGTCCATTTTCTCTTGTTATAGTTTTGGTTTTTTTTTTTTTTTGGAGACAGAGTCTCAAGCTGTCACCCTGGGTAGAATGCTGTGGTGTCACAGTTCACAGCAATCTCAAACTCTTGGGCTTAGCAATTTTCTTGCCTCAGCCTCCCAAGTAGCTGGGACAACAGGTACCCGCCACAATGCCCAGCTACTTTTTTTGTTGTTGTTGCAGTGGTCATTGTTGTTTAGCAGGCTTCATGGATCAATAAACTGTGGTATATGTACACCACGGAATACTATGCAGCCATAAAGAAAGATGGAGACTTTACATCCTTCATGTTTACATGGATGGAGCTGGAAAATGTTCTTAGCAAAGTATCACAAGAATGGAAGAAAAAGTATCCAATGTACACAGCCCTATTATGAAACTAATTTATAGCTTTCATATAAAAGCTATAACCTAATTATAGCCTAAGAATATGGGAGGGGGAGGAGGATGGAAGGGTGGGTGGGTGGAGGGAGGGTGATTGGAGGGATCACTTCTATGGTTTATCTTACAAGGGTACAAGTGAATCTTTCTCAGAGTAGAATATAAACATCTTAACACAATAAGAGGCTCAGCACCTGTGGCTCAATCGGCTAAGGCGCCAGCCACCTACACCTAAGGTGGCAGGTTCGAATCCCCAGCCCGGGCCCGCCAAACAACAATGACGGCTGCAACCAAAAAATGGCCAGGCGTTGTGGCGGGCACCTGTGGTCCCAGCTACTTGGGAGGCAGAGGCAGGAGACTCACTTGAGCCCAGGAGTTGGAGGTTGCTATGAGCTGTGATGCCATGGCACTCTACCCAGGGACATAGCTTGAGGCTCCGTCTCAAAAAAAAATTAAAAAAAATCATCAGACTTCTCCTCTTGATTCACTCAAAACCCACTCTAAATTACACTTCTGGCTCGGCACCTGTGGCTCAATCAGCTAAGGCGCCAGCCACATACACCTAAGGTGGCAGGTTCAAATCCCCAGCCCGGACCACCAAACAACAGTGATGGCTGCAACCAAAAAAAAATGGCCAGGCGTTGTGGCAGGTGCCTGTGGTCCCAACTACTTGGGAGGCGGAGGCAGGAGACTCACCTGAGCCCAGGAGTTGGAGGTTGCTGTGAGCTGTGATGCCATGGCACTCTACCCAGGGGGATAGCTTGAGGCTCCGTCTCAAAAAAAAAAAAAAATTACACTTCTACCTTTCCTCACACCTATAGTTGTCATCCTTAAACTGATAGCTGCGGCTCCATACATAATTCATTTTATTCAAACTAAACTCTCAAAAGTTGTCTTAACAGGTAACTACACCCCCAACCTACAAGAAAAAGAAACTGTTCTTCGTGAATGGACTAGACTGTACGCCAGGCCACAAGCCCTTCCTGAACACCATTTCTAAACAATCACCACTAAAAGGACAGTCTGAGAGAAAAAAACTTACATCCTCCCAACAAAAAATCATAATCGTCCTCTAGTTGGCCAATTGAAACTCTGTGCCCCTCCCTGCAGGAAGAAATTACAGAAGAGAGAACTCAAAGTCCCCTATCCAAGGCCAATCCCCTATTTTTTATATATCAAGAAGGGAGGAACGTTAGATAATTACCTCAGAAAGCCCCTTCCCCAGAAAGCCCCTTCCTGCTCTTAAAGTTACAAGTCCTTCCCAAGCACAGGGAATGGCCCGCTTACCTCATCACCCTGTCCCAATTACCCAGTGCCGCCCCTAATGGCTCTTTCCACTGGAGCAGTAACTCCTTATTGGTTATCCCACCATCCTGTCACCATTCTGAGACTTCCCTATACGAGGTACTATTTCTCTCTCTCTCTTTTTGGAGTTCTTTCTCCCTCTCTCCCCCTCTCCCTCCCTCTCTTTCCCTCTCCCTCTCTCCTCCTCTCTCCTCTTTGCTCTCTCCTCTTCTTCTCTCCTACTTAGTGCTGCTCTGCAGCCTCCCTCCCCCACCAATAAAGACCTTTCATACAAGCCTTGGTGGTCTGTGAGATCTCTGCCAGTCAAGTGCCTCCCTTTCACTCTGATTTAATACTTACAACTTATACCATTTATTAGTTCTTTTCCCTTCTGTGTACAACTTTTACTTTTTTATATTCTATAGAGATATAAAAGACTTTAAAATATTTATATATAAATAATCAACTGAAAAACTAGAATCCTAGAAAATATAACTGAACAAAATCACAACGCCTGGCTATTTTTTGGTTGCAGCTGTCATTGTTTGGTGGGCCCAGGCTGGATTCGAACCCACCAGCTCAGGTGTGTGTGGCTGGCACCTTAGCTGCTTGTGCCACAGGTGCCAAGCCCTAAATTTAAATTCTTAAAACAGATTTTGCCTCTTGTTAAAGTGACGAAAAATGATAAGTGTGTACCATTTCTACTCAATGAAATATATTGTTTCCTCTGAGGGAGAAGATACACACTTGCTTCAGGCCATTCCCTCTGATATATTCTCAATACTCCCCACCTCCTTCTACCTTTCCCCATCTGTCCCAGTCTCTCCTAGTTTGGTCCTCTCTCTTTTCCTCTGTCTGTCTCTCTCTATCTCCCTCCACCCTCCTCTCTTGCTCTCTTGCTTATTCCTTTCTGATCTCTCCCAAGCTGAGCCCCAGCCTGCCCTTCTAGTCTTTCCCAATTTCTCTCCTATCTCTATTGCTGCTGTTGCTGCCCAACCCAGTATATTGCCCACTGCACAGAGTAGAGCCAATATACTGTGGCATTCAGGGTTGCAGTGAAGCAAGGTGGGGCTCTGGAGAGCATTAAACAGAGAGTGGGTAGAAATTTCTCAAATCTGCCTCTCCTGAGAATTTGGGAGAGGGAGTTTTAGTTTGGTAGGCAAAGGATTGGGCAATTGGATTTGTTAATTAGGTTGGAATTTAAATTATAGGGTATAGAAATCATCTTTCTGTATTGAATCAGTTTGTAATTCCAGTTGAGGCAGTTTTGTGGTTTGGGCTACTGCTCTGGGTGGGTCACATAGTGGTACTGGAAGTCAAAGCCTGGAGAATATCCCAGAAACTACTAGTTTCAAAGGGGTTGTCATCTGCAAAGGAACTAAGATATCTGTTAGGGTGGAAACCTGAGTAGATGCTTGTTGAAAGGTGTAAATGACAGCACCAGGCCTGGTCCCAGGCTACAGAGATGTTCAGACCAGGTTTATTGAAAGGGGAGTGCAAAGATGGTGTCTGCACCTGAGGGGCAGTTAAAGACCCTTTTATATGGGGCCATGGGCGGTGGGCACATTCCACAGGTTGCCTATTAGGTTATGGTCTTTTTACAGAGAACTTCTGGGGAGTGGGGCTAGCCAGATTCTCTGTGTCTTTGTCATGGGTGGGGGGGAAGGCTTGTTATGTGGCTGCACTAGGCCTCCAAACACTTGTGGGATGAGAAACACATCCCACATAAACACATAAGTTTATTTTATCTTCTTAGAAGGAGAGCAGGAGTAAGAGAGAGAAAGAGAGTAGGGAAAAAGATGGAGAAAAAGAAAGCAGGGTGTGGCATCCCCCAATAGAGAGAGGAAGAATGCCAGCACTGAGGTCATGCGGCTGGCTGAATTTAAAGGACACAAGAGAAAAAAGTAATTGCAGCCAAATTCCCAAGGTATTGTGGAAGTGGATCCCTTTTTCTGCCAGCAAGTGTGGAGACACACTATTCACAGTTGTTCATACCCTATTGTTTTCAGGGACAACTCAGGAACCTTTGAGGCTATGGGAACAAATTCTAAAAGACAAAGTTGCTGGTGAATGTAAAAAGAAGAATTTACACTTCCTTTTGGTCTGTCCTTTTTAGTAATTTGTGAAAAGGAAACTCCAGGGAGGCCTGCTGGGAAGCCCACTAGGTAGACAGAGAGAGATCGATTTTGGTTCTTACTGAGAAAACTATGAGTGAATAATTTCGCTATTAGTTCACTATAAAGACCAACCATCCTTACATTCCTCCCTTTCTGTTGTTCAAAAAATAAAATACCTATTTGAATGAACTCAGAAGCAGGAAAAATGGGTGGTCTTATCTTCTGAAACGTCTTCTGGCTGATAAATGGATGCAGAGATATCTCTTTATGGAGTGAGTTCATTTGAATCACTGAGGAGGAGAGGTTGAAAACAGTCTTGAAAGCTAGATTAGAGGTAGGATGGGATTTAGCTGTACAGAAGTAGCTAGGAACAAAGAAACAACAATCTTCCCTGAGCATGAGTAAAGGGGGATAGATCTGGTACGCGAGTTAGGCAGAAGTATAAGAAAGAGGACAAGAATAGCAAGATGTCTTTTATTTATTTTATTTTATTTTATTTATTAACATTCATAGTTCTAAAGCTTCTGTGGAGTGAATCATAGTCTGGAGTCCATGATGGGCTGGACTTCCAGAAAGTTCGCTATGGGTGAAAGCAGGCTCTGGAGGCCTGTGGGTTGTTGAGTCCAGAGAGATGACTCTAAGATGGGGCTTGCAGAAGCTTAGCTATAGTGGTGAAAGCAGTGAGGATTAAAAGGATTTCTTTAAAGGTTGAAGGGGGCGCAGTTTGTCCTGGAGAGACCTTGCATAAAACTTAGTCTCTAGGCCAGTGTTTTTCAAGCTTTTAAAAAAATTTCCACAGCACACTTAAATTATGTTGTTCAAAAAAAAAAAAGAGAGAGAGTTACAAAAATATATATATATTTATATACTTACTATGCTTTGAATGTCTTATAAAATAAGTGTGCATCATTTCCCCCAGCTAATTTTTCTTTCTTTCTTTTTTTTTTAGAGATGGGGTCTTGCTATGTTTCCCAGGCTGGTCTCTAACTTCTGGCCTCAAGTGATTCTCCTGCTTTGGCCTCTCAATGTGCTGTGATTACAGGTATGAGCTATGTATATATACATGTACCCAGACTTTTAAAATTTATTTTGTTGGCAGTGTAGGTGGTTAACAGTAATTCATGAAGAAGTCTCCTCAGCAAGATGATAGCTCATGTCTTTTTCTAAAAACTTTGATGACACATGATCTCTTAATTGAAAGGGATCGCAAGGCCTGTCAGCTGGGGAGGCCATGTTCCTTTACCTGTTGATGATGCTCTAAGCACCTTAGTCAGTGCTTGTATGTAGTTAGTGATAGTATCAAATTGTTCACTTAAATTCCATAGTGTTCATTGATCCCAGGAATGGAAGGTTTAGAGGTGCCAAATAGGCATGGGGTGTCCAAATGCTGTTTTAAAATGTGTTAATCCAGGGTAGTGCCTGTGGCTCAAAGGAGTAGGGTATCGGCCCCATATACCAGAAGTGGCAGGTTCAAACCCAGCCCCGACCCAAAACTGCAAAAACAAAACAAAATTAACAAATAAAATGTGCTAATCCATATCTCTTATTTGGAGTGTTCTAGATTTTTCTAAAGGCTGCAGGTAATGCTTCTGGCCATTTAAGTCTTGTTTCTTGACAGACTTTACATTGCACTTGCCCTGAGGATTGGGGATGATATGGGGCATGAAACTTTAATGACTACCTCAAAGCCTTTGCAAGCAAGTGGTTTGTTTCCACTGAAAATGAATCCCCTAGCCAGGTGTGGTGGCTCACACTTGTAATCCCAGCACTTGGAAAGCTGAGGCAGCTGGATTGCCTGAGCTCCCAGGTTCAAGACCAGCCTCAGCAAGA
>CAUYQV010159783.1:0-11457 GCA_963574575.1 Galagoides demidoff | reverse complement strand
ATTTTATTGAATGGTAACTATGTACATTAATGCACTTCTGGGGTACAGTGTGGGGTTTTCGCATGCAATCCGAAATACTTCCATCAAACTGATCAACACAGCCTTCATGTCATTTTCTCAGTTATAGTTTTAAAACGTTCTCATTCTACTCTTAGAGAGTTTCACTTGTACCCCTGTAAGATAGACCTCAAAAATGGTCCCTCCAATCCCCGAAAGTTCAAGTTGCACTTCAGCACCCAAGGGGCATCTGAACACCCTCATTCTGCACATTAGGTGAGGTCCCACCAATCACCCTCCCTCTTCTCATCTTCCTCCTCTCCCCTCCACCTTGCTAGACTATATGTGTGGCGTTTTTGTTTCATTTCATTTTCTTTTGTTTTTAATTGAGACAATGTTGCCGCGGCTGATCTCAAACTCCTGGACCAAAGTGATCTTCCCATGTGGGCCTCCCAAATATCTGCAATTTCCGTGACACCGTACCAAGTGGAACTTTTTATTCTCTTTAAGGGTGTATTTGAAGAACATAATATATGCACTTTATTCACCTTTTAATTTTTATTTATTTACTGTTTGAGACAGAGCCTCAAGCTGTGGCCTTTGGTAGAGTGTCATGGCATCATAGCTCACAGCAACCTCTAACTCCTGGGCTCAAACAATTCTCCTGTCTCCACCTCCCAAGTAGCTGGGACTACAGGTGCCCACCACAACACCTGGCTATTTTTTGGTTGCAGTTGCCATTGTTGTTTGGTGGGCCCAGGCTGGATTCGAACGTGCCAGCTCAGGTATATGTGGCCGGCAACTTAGCTACTTGAGCCACAGGTATGGAGCCAATATAGGCATTTTAATGAAGTGCAATTTATCAATTTCTTAAGTAATGAGTAAACACATCTACATTTTAATTGCAATGCCTTTACTTACCCTGATGTCAAAAAGAAAGTATAGCTCACACAGGTAATCCCAGCACTCTGGGAGGCTCAGGAAGGTGGATTTCTTGAGCTCATGAGTTCAAGACCAGCCTGAGCCAGATCAAGACCCCCATCTGTAAAAATAACTGACTGTTGTGGCAGGTACCTGTGGTCCCAGCTACTTGGGAGGGTGAGACAAGAGAATTGCTTAAGCCCAAGAGCTACTTGGGAGGATGAGACAAGAGAATCGCTTAAGCCCAAGAGTTGAGGTTGCTGTGAGTTGTGACGCTACAGCACTCCATCAAAGGCAACAAAAGTGAGATTCTGTCTCAGAAATATATATTTTTTAAGTTAGCTATGTTATGAATACAGAAAATATACAGAGATATGAGCCTATTTATGTCTTACTAGACAGTGTCTGTAACTGATCAGGCTTCTAGTTAAGCATAGGCTATCAATAGTTCACCTTGTGGGGAGTAAAAGTTACGGAGGAATTTTTGATTTCATCAGGGTTGGAACATCTAAATTCTATATAATAAGAGGGGCCAGTTGTAGGTAGATAGGTAAAGACATGGATAGATAGATAGATTAGATTGATGGATGGATAAATTAGATAGGTAGATAGGTAGACAGACAGACAGACAGACAGACAGACAGACAGACAGACAGATAGATAGATAGATGATAGAATGGAGAGGTTGAATAGATGATAGGTAAATAGGTAAATTGAAATGATATAAGGAAAGAAGAAAGGATTATGTAAATAGATGATGATGATAGGAAGATAGATAAATTGATGGATGAGTAGAAAGACAGAAGGAAGGATTAGACAGAATAGACAGAGATGATACATTTGATGGATGGGTAGGTGATAGAATTGATAGATGGTTAGATAAAAGGAATGAATAGATGATAGATAGATAGATAGATAGATAGATGGATAGATAGATAGATAGATAGGATAGATAGATAGATAAGATAGATAGATAGATAGATTAGATAGATAGATAGATAGATTAGATAGATAGATAGATAGATAGATAAGATAGATAGATAAGATAGATAGATAGATAGATAGATAGATAGATAGATAGATAGGATAGATAGATAGATAGATAGATAGATAAGATAGATAGATAGATAGATAGATAGATAGATAGATAGATAGATAGATAGGATAGATAGATAGATAGATAGGATAGATAGATAGATAGGATAGATAGATCGATAGATAGATAGATAGATAGATAGGATAGATAGATAGATAGATAGATAGATAGATAGATAGATAGATAGATAGGATAGATAGATAGATAGATAGATAAGATAGATAAGATAGATGGATAGATAGATAGATAAGATAGATAGATAGATAGATAGATAAGATAGATAGATAGACAGATAAGATAGATAGATAGATAAGATAGATAGATAGATAGATAGATAGATAGATAGATAGATAGATGAGATGGATGGATGCTTGGATGGATGGATAGATAGAGGCATAAAGCAAAGCAATTTTCTCATTAATTTTCTAACTATAACTCTCATATTAATTCAACTACTTTATTCTTTTGGATTTTTTAGATAAGCTACCATAGCACCTACCAATGATCATGTTATCTCTATAGTAGCAGACTATGGTTGGTTTCGTTTTTTAAAAAATGTCCACCTAGACTCTCCAGCACATTATACGAACATTGATAGAGTGGTGATTGCAAATATCACTGCATTTCCCTTGCTTTTCACAGGAATATTCTTTATAGTTTTGTTAAACTTGAACCTGAATGTTAGTGTGAGTTAGTTTGAGAAAGTACTTTGCCAAGTATTTTCTTTGAAAATAATTTGAAAACCTGTGAAACTTTTCTTCTAAATTCCTATTTCAAAAACACCTAAAATGCTTCTTTTCAAATAATTTTTCAAAAAAAATGGAAATAATTGAAAATTTTTCTGATAATAAAATTTTACACTGATAATAAAAAATTATGACAAATTTTTTTTCTGATAATAAAATTTTATTTTTATTTTCAGAAAAATAATAAAAATATTATTTTGCTATTAAAATAATATTTTAATATTATCAAAAAAAAACAAGGGAAAAAAAGGTTTTTAAAATAATGCATGTTGGCACATATGCCGAGGCTGGTGGGTTCAAACCTGGCCCGGGGCCTGCTAAACAACAATGACAACTGCAACCAAAAAATAGCTGGGTATTGTGGCAGGAGCCTGTAGTCCCAGCTACTTGGGTGGCTGAGGCAAGAGAATCGCTTAAGGCCAAGAGTTTGAGGTTGCTGTGAACTGTGATGCCACAGCACTCTACCCAGGGCGACATAGTGAGACTCTGTGTCAGAAAAGTAGATAAAAATAAATAAATAAATAAAACAATGCATGCTTTTCAGATAATCCTATTAGGATAGAAAAACAAACGAAATACCCATGTTTGGAGTTTATCATTTAAGTATCGAAAAGCTTTACGTTCCAATGAGAATGTTGGTTTATTTTAAGCAGTCAGCATTTGCCAAGCATTTATTTAATATTTATTCAAACTTGCCAATTTTCTCATAGTTTGTGCCAGTTTTTCTTCCTGGTTTTATTGAGGTAAAGGCCTAATAAAAAATGAATATTTGGGGGCGGTGCCTGTGTGGCTCAGCTGGTAGGGTGCTGGCCCCATTTACCGAGGGTGGTGGGTTCAAACCCAGACCTGCAGCAAAAAAGTAGCCGGGCATTGTGGCGGGTACCTGTAGTCCCAGCTACTTGGGAGGCTGAGGCAAGAGAATCACCTAAGCCCAAGGATTTGGAGGTTGCTGTGAGCTGTGTGACGCCTTGGCACTCTACTGAGGGCAATAAAGTGAGACTCTATCTCAAAAAAAAGAAAATTAAGGTGGACAAGGTGATGTTCAGATATACATTATGGAAAATATATGATTACTATGATCAGGAAAAGCCTGCCTACCACCTCAGATGATTAGATGTGTGTATAGGGGGCACTTTCGGCAGATTTCAAGTATACATTGTTATTAACTATAGTCACTTTGGGGTAAGTTAGATCCCCAGCACTTCCTGACCCTGAGTTACCGAAACTATGTATCCTTTTATGGACATTTCCCCACTCACCTTCCCTCTGCCCCTGGGAACCAGCATTGTTAGCTCTGCCTCTATTAATTGGATATAATGATTGTCTCAACTCCAAATTAGCCTACAGATACAGGAGTGCTGTGTACAAGTTTCTACGTGATCTACACATCTCTCAGCAACTTGGAGAAAGGCTTTATGGAGAAAATCACCTTGTATCTGCACTTGAAACTAAGCCAAGGCTATCTCTTCGTGGTTCAGAGACACCCTTTGAAAAACCAGTGGAAACGCCATGTGTACGGCACTGTAATTAATTATCTGTGAACGTATCCACCATATGACGGTCACAAGTTTATGAACTGTGAACAGTTTGTGCTTCTGACACTAATTTGCTGAAGGCTAGACGCAGCATGTCTCAGAAAATTCTTTGTTCTTTTCCCCCTCCTTAAACATTCAAATTGAATAAATATTTTCTGGTAGGAGGCTAGCTGAGGCACTCTGGGGGTCAAGATTTCAGACACATTAGCTCTCTCGTCTAACAAAGCAAAGACGTTTAATTACAAACTATCCCATTTAAAGTGTTTCAGTGTCTAAGAGCAAATGTTTCCTTTCAGCGTCACTTCCCCCCCCCCACCCATTAATGGCCTGTCCAGCTGAAGACCCAATATGGCTCTGTCAAAGTTCGTTTCCCAAGATTTACTTTCTCCTGCTGAGTGTTACTTATAGAAGTGGACTCCAGAGACTCCAATTCAACCACTAAATTAATAAAAAGCTTCACAAGGCAACAGTCTTAGAGCCCTAATGTGGAAGATAGTGACCCTTGATACCCAAGATCAAAGAATCTGGGCAGGCCATTTCTTCTTGTTGTCCTTTTTCCCTTTTCCTTCCTTCCTTCCTTGTCTTTCCTTCCTTCCTTCCTAGTCTCTCCTTCCTTCCTTCCTTTCTTCCTTCCTTCTTTGTCTCTCCTTCCTTCCTTCCCTCTCTTTTCTTTTCTTTTCTGTCCTTCCTTCCTTCCCCTTCCTTCTTTCCTTCCTTCCTTGTCTCTCCTTCCTTCCTTCCTTTCTTCCTTCCGTCTTTCCCTCTCTTTTCTTTTTTTTTCTGTCTTTCCTTCCTTTCTTCCTTGTCTCTTCTTCCTTCCTTCCTTCCCTCTCCTTCCTTCCTTTCTTCCTTCCTTCTTTGTCTCTCCTTCCTTCCTTCCCTCTTTTTTCTTTTCTGTCCTTCCTTCCTTCCTTGTCTCTTCTTCCTTCCTTCCCTCTCCTTCCTTCCTTGTCTCTCCTTCCTTCCTTCCCTCTCTTTTCTGTCCTTCCTTCCTTCTCTCTCCTTCCTTCCCTCTTTCCTTCCTTCCTTCTCTCCTTTCTTTCTTTTTTCTTTCCTTCTCTCTCTCTCTCTTTGTTTTTTTTTTTTTTTTGGTACTTTATTATCTCTAGAGTTCATAACCTCTTTCAAATTTCCTAACAAAGAGGAAAACAACCAACTCACTAACAAAGAAATGAAAAAAGCAAACTAGATAGCTGATAGTTTACAAGTGTTAATATTTTGCTTTTTTCCCCCTAGAGTCTAATTTTTAATAATGTCTTAGTATTGAAGTCAGAATATAATTTCTTTCATTTCAGATTAATAAGAGGGTATAAATGATTAGGTTACATGGTTTGCATTTCTGAAGTTTAAGATGTTGTTGAGCCCCTCACCCAGGATGTGTGCTGGACACCCTCAGTTTGTGCCCATAGGTGAGAGGTCACTAATCCCCCACCTGCTCCCCACTCCCCAACTTGAATTGAATCAAACTTTTCTCTTACATAGGTGTGTATTGGTTCAGCTGCTGGCTTCATAGTAGTATCCAGTACATTGGATACTTGCTTTTCCATTCTTGTGATACTTTGCTAAGAAGAATGGATTGTATCAACTCCATCCAGGTTAACACTAAAGATGTAAAGTCTCCATCTTTTCTTACGGCTGAATAGAACTCCATGGTATACATATACCACGGCTTCTTAATTCTTTCACAGTTTCACGGGCACTTGGGTTACTTCCATATCTTGGCAATAAAGAAGGTAAGAATTATAGGTGGCCACAGCTATGGTTCATCTTATAAGAGTAAATGTGAATCTTTCTAAATGTCGAATATAAATGTCTTAACACAATAAGTAAGAGGATGCCGTGATGGCTATGTTAACCAGTTTGGTGACGGTATTTCAAATTGTATATAAAACCAGCACACTGTACCCCATGACTGCACTCATGTACACAGGTACAAAAAGAATTGTATGCTAAAAGTCATACATTAAACCATGTACAATTGCTTCTACAGCTCTCTCTCCCTCTGCCTGCCCCCTCTCCATCTCCCCCAAATTAATACTCCTTCTCATATTCTCATACCACTTTTGACACTTAGAAAAAAATAAAATTTGCCTGTTCAAATTTTATTTATTTATACTCTATCATAAGCCTCAGCAATACGAATTTTCTTTAATTTATAGGTGAGGAAAAAATCAAGTTTGGAGATAGCCACTTACCTGTTCCAGATAGCGAGTAAATATTCACTGCGGCTGAGTTCTATTCATTGCCGAATGCCATAATTTCCCCCAAAATACCAAGGTCTGAATAAACCTGTCTCCCTGGGGAGCAAAATGAAGTGGTATTTGTTAGGAAAGTAGCCTTTGGAAAATGTTGTAACATTTCCTAGTTAAATGATTGAGTGAATACTTTTCTTTTTCTTTTTTTGGTCTTAAACAATTGATTTTATTTTAGAATATTATGCAGCATAATTTTAGAATATTATACAGGTTAATTTTAGAGCATTAGACAGGATAATTATTTTAGAATATTATAAAGGTGCACAGCTTCAGCACTTCAAGATCACATTATACCATTGTGACCATATTAAGGGGTTAAAAATGTTTTTGGTACATGGATACTTCAGCTGGGGCTTTCAGTATACAATCCTGTTTAGATATTCTTCATTTTTTTCACTTTTTAAGAGAAATGTGGAGAAAGTGTTTGAATGGTTCTATTTCTATAAATGCTGAAAGAAAAATATATACAAAAAAGTATATATTTCTGTATGTTTGCACACATACCTATCATATTACATATGTTTTCATACCATATATATTATAATGTACTTTATATTATTTTTCTTAACTTTTTTTTTTTTTTGCAATTTTTGGCTGGGACTAGGTTTGAACCCACCACCTCCGGCATATGGGGCCAGCGCCCTACCCCTTTGAGGCACAGGCACCGCCCTATTATAATGTACTTTAAAACTTCTACAGTTCATGACCTCCCTGCACTGACCATCTCCTTAAACTGACCTAATTTCACAGATTGGACATGTAGTACATGTAAGTATAAATACAGTCGCCTGGTTCCTTATGGTGACCACCTCATTATGTGGACCAGTTTGCTATAGCCCCTGGGGTGGTCAGCTTACCAAGTTTCCATTCTATATAATATATACTTCTGTGCCAAAGATAAACTTACTTTTTTGTTGGTAAACATGGAGGAAAAATTATAACGTATATATCATTTCCATATGTTTTATGTACAAGAAAAGATTTTTTATATATGGGTTTTTTTTCCCTTTTTTTGCAGCTTTTGGCCAGGGCTGGGTTTGAACCCACTGCCTCCAGTATGTGGGGCCGGTGCCCTACTCCTTTGAGCCACAGGTGCTGCCCAGAATTATTCTGTTTTAAGCACGATATTATGATCATATTCAGTCCATGTATATGAGGGTTAGACAGTACACACATTCCTATCATCTTAAATAACTTGAAAAACCCAGTGAATCAAGAAAAGTCAATAATTTAAATAATGTCAATAGCTACATAATATATATACTTTAAATCCAAATTGATGCAAAATGGCTAAGTTGCATTTGTGCTGAGATGTGCAGTTCTGGATTCACTGTAAAAGCATAGTGAGCTGGCTCGGTGCCTGTGGCTCAATCGGCTAAGGCGCCAGCCACGTACACCTAAGGTGGCGGGTTCAAATCCCCAGCCCGGGCCCGCCAAATGACAATGATGGCTGCAAACAAAAAATGGCCAGGCATTGTGGCAGGCACCTGTGGTCCCAGCTACTTGGGAGGCAGAGGCAGGAGACTCGCTTGAGCCCAGGAGTTGGAGGTTGCTATGAGCTGTGATGCCATGGCACTTTACCCAGGGGGATAGCTTGAGGCTCCATCTCAAAAAAAAAAAAAAAAAGTATAGTGATCTCCCAGGCCATAATAAAGAGAAATACCAGCTCAGTGTTATGGAGCTAAGGAAAGGTATACTTGATAACAATTCTGAAATAAGGCTGAGTTTTTGTACACACTGGAATCTGATAATGTAGCATCAGCAAGAACTTATTTCTGGCATATAATTTCATGAAGAAGTGTATTTCCAAAGTCTTGACCATGTTGGAATCATATAGCATAGTAGACTTTTATTTTATTGTACTTGATTTTATTTTGTTTCATTTCATTTTGTTTTGAGACAGACTCTTACTCTTTTGCCCTGTGTAGAGTACTGTGGCATTATAGCTTAGGGCAACCTCAAATTCCTGGGCTCAAATGATCCTCCTGCCTCAGCCTCCCAAGTAGCAGAGACTACAGGTGCCCACCCCAATGCCTGGTTATTTTCTCTATTTTTAGTAGAGATGGGGTCTCTATAAGGAACTAGGTCAACTGTATTTATACATACATGTCTTGTATGTCCAATCTATGAAACTAGGTCAATTTAAGTAGGTGGTCAGTGCAGGGAGGTCATGAACTGTGGGGGTTTTAAAGTACATTGTAATAGGGCAGGGCCTGTGGCTCAAATGGGTAGGGCACTGGCCTCATAGGCTGGAGGTGGTGGGTTCAAACCCAGCCCCGGCCAAAAACTGCAAAAAAAAAAAAAAAGTTAAAAAAAAAGAAGTACATTATAATATATATAATATGAAAACATATGTAATATGATAGGTATATATGCAATATAGTGGGTTTGCAGGGTCAATGGCAGGTCCACTTTCTTGGAGGAATCTCCAAACTGTTTTCTAGCAGGGTTTGACTAATTCCAGCAAGTCCCACATTTTTCTAAATGGGAAGGGGATGAATTCTCTCCAGTCTATTTTTTTTTTCTTTTTTGCAGGTTTTTTTTTTTTTTTTTTTTTGTCCAGGGATCCAGGGTTAAAACCACCACCTCTGGCATATGGGGCCGGCGCCCTACTCCTTGAGCCACAGGCACTGTCCAAAAGAGCATTTTCAAACTTAGCTCCAAAGTGTGGTTACATGTTATAGCTACATTCTTTCTTTTTCCATCTCTTATAACCTTGCTTTCCACATTGTTTGACAAAGAAGTACCTATTTGTTAGGTATTAAAAAAAGTGTCAACTATGGTCAACTTAAAATACCAGGCATTCACATAATACATATAATATATATACAGAGTATGCATAAGTTCTTGTGCTATTTTATTTTATTATTATTATTATTGAGGCAGAGTCTCAAGCTGTCACCCTGGGTAGAGCGCTGGGACATCACAGTTCACAGCAACCTCCAACTCTTGGGCTTAAACAATTATGTTGCTTCAGCCTCCCAAGTAGCTGGGACTACAGGTGACCACCACAATGCCCAGCTATTTTTTGGCCGCAGTTGTCATTGTTGTTTGGCAGGCCTGGACTGGATTTGAACCCGCCAGCTCTGGTGCACATGGCTGGCATCTTAGCTGCTGAGCTACAGGTGCTGAGCCCATTATTAATTATTTTCTTGTTCTATTAAGAGTGCCGTGGCATCATAGCTCACAGAAACCTCCAACTCTTAGGCTCAGGTGACCCTCCTGCCTCAGCCTCCCAAATAGCTGGGACTATAAACTTATGAAAAAATGCTCATACCCTAATCATCAGGGAAATGCAAATCAAAACTACCCTGAGACATCACCTAACCCTAGTGAGAATGGCCCACCACACAAAGTCTCAAAGCTGCAGATGCTGGTATGGATGTAGAGAGAAGGGAACACTTTTACACTGCTGGTGGGACTGCAAACTCATACAGCCTCTATGGAAAGAAGTAGGGAGAATCCTCACAGGTCTCACATTAGATCTGGGGCAATTTTAAATTGCACACAAACTTTATGCCCCCCACCCCCATATAATACATGATATAATTCAAAGAAAATGACTATCTATGGATAGTTGAGATTATCATGAAATGCATTTCTGAACAGTAAACCCATCGAGTAGACATTGTTAATATTTATAAAGACATAAACTCTCGTACATTTTGCAACTTGATTAACTTCATATCGTCAAGCAACAGGGAGATAATTGTGTGTGAAATTAGAAGGTGAGTCGTTTGTATTTGCCGTACCGAGATGATTTTTCTTTGATTAGGCTAATTTTGGGTATAGAAGTTCATTTTAATCAGAAGCGTTTGGGATGCTTAGTAGTCTTTCGTTAAAAAAATAATTCTAAATTTATCCTTATGAAGCAAGTATAATGTAAATGTTCTATAGTTAATTAACTATACATATGTATATATATATATATATATAAATTAATTATATACACTTATTCCCATTCTGGCCATAACCAGTACAAATGAGATAATTTATATTTTTCTTTTCTGGGATGTATATAGACAGTAAAGGTGTATACCAGGTGTGCACAAAGCTTGTATGCAATTTTAAAAAGCACACTATTTAAAAAAAATAAAAAATAAAAACAGCACACTATTTTAAATTGCAGAGAAACTTTATGGACACCCTGCATATGAAAGCAAATTAATGTATCTATCATCTCACACTATTATTATTATTATTGTAACAAGGACAGCCAAAAATCCACAATACAACATGATTTATTGCATTCTTTTTTTTTTTTTTGCAGTTTTTGGCCAGGGCTGGATTTGAACCCACCACCTCCGGCATATGGGGCCAGCGCCCTACTCCTTTGAGCCACAGATGCTGCCACAACACAATTCTATTAACTGTAATCTCTGTGTTTTATATTAGAACCCGAGACGCTTTCTTTCTGCATATCTGATTCTCTGCATCTTTGAAGGGCAACTCCACCATTGCTTCCCAACCCTCCATCCTACCCCTGATGACCCCTGTTTCATTCTCTCTGCATATTGGATCATTTTTTTGTTCTCTCTAGAGGCTCCTTACTTCTCACACTGCCCATCAGGTGCTCATACGTCGTGACAAGTGGAAGCATCTGCTTCCTTTTAAATGCTGGAGTGTACTGTCAATTCTTAACATACACAGTGGCCATGAAGTCCATGCACAATTTTAAATCGCAGGCTATTTTAAATTGCACATGAACTTTATGGCCACCCTGTATTTCTGTACCATATTTTCTTCATCTATTTGCTCATCCATGGATTTTTTTTTTTTTTTTGAAACGGAGCCTCAAGCTATCCCCCTGGGTAGAGTGCCATGGCATCACAGCTCATAGCAACCTCCAACTCCTGGGCTCAAGCGAGTCTCCTGCCTCCGCCTCCCAAGTAGCTGGGACCACAGGC
>CAUYQV010159778.1:0-18455 GCA_963574575.1 Galagoides demidoff | reverse complement strand
GTAGAGTGCCATGGCATCACAGCTCATAGCAACCTCCAACTCCTGGGCTCAAGCGAGTCTCCTGCCTCTGCCTCCCAAGTAGCTGGGACCACAGGCGCCCGCCACAACGCCCGGCCATTTTTTGGTTGCAGCCATCACTGTTGTTTGGCAGGCCCGGACTGGGGATTCGAACCCGCCACCTTAGGTGTATGTGGCTGGTGCCTTAGCCGCTTGAGCCACAGGCGCTGAGCCAGAGTTCAAGAACTTAATGATCAGACCTTGTGTATTGAGTTCCATATAACTCAATAAATCAGGTGTCATTTTTTAAGTTAAACTTTTTAATTTTGAGATAATTTTAGATTCTCTTGAAAAAATAAAAAAAATACTCAAAAAAATTTTAGATTCTCATGTAGTCATAAGAAACACTATAGACAGATCCCAGGTACTCTCTTATCAGTTTTCCCCAGAGATGACTTCTCACAAAACTTTAGTGTGCTGTCACAACCAAGATAGTAACATTGACCTGGACATTTCCATCACCACAGGATTCCTTCCTCTTGTTGCCTTTTTTTTTTTTTTTTTTTTTTTTTGAGACAGAGCCTCCAGCTGTCCCCCTGGGTAGAGTGCGGTGGGATCACAGCTCACAGCAACCTCCAACTCCTGGGCTTACAGGATTCTCTTGCCTCAGCCTCCCAAGAAGCTGGGACTACAGGCACCTGCCACAATGCCCAACTATTTTTTGGTTGTAGTTGTCATTGTTGTTTGGCAGTCCTGGGCTGGATTCAAACCCGCCAGCTCTGGTGTGTATGGCTGGCACCTTAGCTGCTTGAGCTACGGGTGCCAAGCCTTATTGCCATTTCTATAGCCACCTTTCGGCTGTCTGCCCCTTACCCCTGGGTAACTACTAATATGTTCTCCTTTCCTATAATTGTGTCATTTCAGTAAAGTTATGTAAGTGGGATCAATACAAAACCTTCTGGAATTGGCTTTTTACTCAGCATAATTCTTTGTAGATCTATCCAGATTGTCTGTATATCAGTAGTTCATCCCTTTTTGTCACTGAGTAGTATTCCTTGACACAAATGTGCCACTGTTTAATCATTCACCTGTTGAAGGACATCTGAGGTGTTTCCAGTTTTCAACTACAGCTCAGGAAACTGAGGTCAGTGAGTGAATCAGTGGCACCAGAACGTGATGGACCTGTTGACCAAACCCTGCCCCATCTGCCAGAGTACGTGTGGGAAATGGGTCAGGCAGTTTTAGTGGGATGTATGGAGGCACTGATAATCTGATGCCTTAAAAGCCATGGTTAAGGAAGGCGAATTGGAGGGAGGGCGGGAGACATGCACCAGCTTTGGCAAGGGGCCTTAGGGAAGCTATCTTTCAAAGGAAACATCAGTTGTGTACTGGAAATGGAGATGATGAATATCAATCTGATTTGGTTGTTTTTTTTTTTTTGAGACAGACTCTCACTATGTTGCCCTCAGTAGAGTGCTATGGTATCACAGCTCACAGCAACCTCAAACCCTTGGGTTTAAGTGATTCTCTTGCCTCAGCTTCCCAAGTAGCGCGGATTACAGGTGCCTGACACAATGCCCAGATATTTTTTTGTTGCAGTTGTCATTGTTGTTTAGCAGGCTGGAGCCGGGTTTGAACATGTGGCTGGCACTATAACCACTGTGCTACAGGCACCCAACCTGATTTGGGTTGTTATAGAAGCATCCAGATAAAATATATATCCAGGGGCCAGAAGAGAACTGAACACAGATGAGCTGTTGAAATTGGGGAAGTAACTTGGAAACACTTGATTGATACAACATCTACTCATTACTGTAGCCATGAATGGACAGGCTCTCAGGGGAGTATGGAGAGAGGTGATGCGGACATCACAACCTGGGGTGGAAAGAGATGATGACAAAGGAGAAAGAAGGAGGCTCAGGGAGTGAAGGGGGAAACAAGAGTGACTAAAGGACAAGGACAAAGGAACCGAGCATTACCGAAGTACTGGGGTCGAGAAGAAAGGAGCATAATCGTTATCTGTTGCTGCAAACGAGTTCGCCCAAATCTTAGAGGCTTCAAACAGCATTTATCATCTGACAGTTTCTGTGTGTCAGGAATCTTTGGGATGCTCTGGTTCAGGGTCTCTCCTGAGTTGGACTAGGAGTGTCTGGCTGCAGTCATCTCAAGGACTGATGGGGAAGGCTCCATTTCCAAGCTCATTCATGTGGTCATTGTGGTTTAGCTCCTCTCAGATTGTTGGACTGAGGGCTGCGATTGCATACTGGCTGATGCCTCTCACCACACTCAGGTCTGTGCCACATGGGCCTCTACACAGGGCAGCTCACAAGATGGCAGCTTGCTTCACCAGAACAAGCATGCCGGAAAGCGCACAGTGAGATGGAAGAGACAGTCTTTCATAACTGAATCTCAGAGGCTTTCGTACATTTTGTCTGTTAGCAGCAAGTCAGCAGGACTAGCTTATACTCAAAGGGAAGAGGATTATGCAAGGGTCTGAAAACCAGGAAGCCATGTTTTAGAAGCTGCCCATGACAGGGAGCAAAGACAAAGTAGCCGGATTTGACCTAGGATGACACCAGGCAGCCTGTGAGAAGATGGTACCCCAGCTGTCCCCAGCAGCTCAGGGAGACAGGGACACACTTAGGGCCTCCATCCCACTTATGTAAACAGAACCTCCACCAATTCCCAAAAGATCTCATCTCAGTCTTTTGCCTGGGTTTACTCCTGGGGCCCACCCCTGTTCCCAGCAGAGCCAGGAATAAAAGAAGACTGGCTGGACGTGGTGGTTCAGGCCTGTAATACTAGCACTTTGGGAGGCTGAGGCTCGAAGACTGCTTGAACTCAGGAGTTCAAAACCAGCCTGAGCAAGAGTGAGATCCTATCTCTACTAAAAATAGAAAAGTTAGCCAGGCACCACCTAATTTTTCTATGCACAAGCCTGTGGTCTTAGCTACTCAAGAGGCTGAGGTAAGAAGATCACTTGAGCTCAGAAATTTGAGGTTGCTGTGAGCTTTGATGCCACTGCACTTTACCCAAGGTGACAGAGTAAGACTGTTTCAAAAAAAAAAAAAAAAAGAATAAGACTACATAGTTGCCAAAATGCCCCTTTTGTAGCACATGAATACAGCGCCTGGGGCCCAGGAGCCTCCTAGGTGGTGGAAGGAGGGGAGCCAATTCCACGGACATTTCTGACCCCCAGGATTGGCAGTCTCTCAGCTGCCACAGCCAGCAGCCTCCTGTCCCATGAGTCTGGCCAGCACCCTGGGGGCTATTTTCCTGTCCTCCTGCAGCTATAGGGCTGTTCCTTCCAGAGAACGAGTTTCATTTGTGAGAGGGACAGGGAGAAAACAGAAAGGTGCAAATGAGATGGGCCCCTGGGGCTGACACTCCCAGGGAACACTTCTAGGGGATGCTTAGAAGGCAGGAAATAGAATGAAGGGGAAATCCTCAAGGGCTGAGGCTGTGGGCTATTTGTAGGGAGAGCAGTAGGTACCAATATCAACCCACAAGTCAGGTGTAAGAAATATAACTCTTTTTAGAAGTCCCCTTTGGGACAAGGGGCATGTGGAAGTAGGCAGAAGAATGCCCCCCCCTCAACTGATGTCTATGAATTACTGAAACCTGTGGATATGTTTGGTCATATGGCAAAGGGAATTAAGGTTGCTACTCAGCTGGCCTAGACAAGGGGAGACTATTCTGGATCATGCAGGTGGGTCAGATATAATCCCAAGAATCCTTAGAAGTAGAAGAGTGAGATAGAAAGCTGGTGTCAGCATGATGCAATGCAAGAAAGCCTCAACCCACTGTGGCAGGCTTTAAAGGTGACGGGAGGGGCCACAAGCCAAGGAAAGTGGCTGGCAAAGGGCAAGGCCATTGATTCTGCTCTAGAGCTTTCAGAAAGAAACAGCTTTGCTGCTGCCCCCTTTTCTTGTTCTCACTCTTCTGCTCCAAGCTAGGGCCTGAGCCAGGGAGCTGGCTGAGAGTTGTGAGACCCTGGCTCTGCTTTACTTTGCTCTTTGACCCTGAAAAAATAGCCAGGTGTTGTGGCAGGTGCCTGTGGTCCCAGCTACTTGGGAGGCGGAGGCAGGAGACTCACTTGAGCCCAGGAGTTGGAGGTTACCGTGAGCAGTGAAGCCATATCACTCTACCCAGGGGGACAGCTTGAGGCTCTGTCGCAAAAAAAAAGAAATCTCCTTACTGGAGACTTTGCATTCCTAGGACCTGAATGTGACCTATGGCCCTGGGGAGATTAGTGGAGGTCAGGAGAGGAGGGAAGGAGAACCTAGGACATGGGAGCCAATTTTCCTGATGAAAACTGGGATCAGCACGTTCATGGGGAGGATGAAGGCTGGGTGCTTGGCTGTGCTAGAGCAAGAAAGGCCAGCCTCTCAGGCTCCTTGGGGGCCCAGAAGTGCTTTCCTCAGTGCACCCCCAGTACAGGGCATGGGGGTCTGGGGGTGGGGCCTCTTGCCCAGGGAGTGTAGAGAGGACTTGCCTTAGGTTCTGGGGTATCTGTTACATCCACCAGGGCAAACTGGGGAGCCCAAGAAGTGAGTCCTGTTCTTGGGCCCAAAGACTACCTATAGTGGCCTTAGTGAAGGTGGCTCCCCCCAGCCCTTTGAGCCCCAATTCAGCTGTCCCAAAAGCCAGCTCTGAGCAGGGCCCATGGACTTGCTCTATTCCCCCACTTGACTGGGAAAATCATGGAGTTTCTGGAGTGAGTTACTTCCTCACTGGTCAGGAAGAGGCCCAGACCGATATTTCCCCATAATTCCTCTGGCACTAATCAGACCAGACCTCCTTTCCCTGATCAGGTGAATTGGTGGCATACCTCTGCCTTTCTGTCCCTCACCCACCAGCTCTCCTCCCCACTTTTTTCTAGCTACAGCCAAGAAAGGAACAGGGTCCCATGAGTGGAAAAGAGCCTAAAAGGATATATTCCTTTGTGTAAAATTTTAGTACCTGATATTCAAAGGACATACCCATATATATATATATGAATGGAAACACACACATGTATATATATAGTTGGGGATGCATTAAGGGTATAAAGAACCATGTTACAGTGCTTGCATTTGTTAGGTATAGTCCCTCTTATAATTGTGTCTTGCCCCCAAGAGGTGTGTCACATAACAAATATATTTTTAAAACCAGATTTTTCTGGGGCTTTTATGTGAGGAGGCTGCTATCCTGGTCAGATTTTAATATGGTGTGTGGCACACAGTAGGTGCCCAGTAAAATAAAACTCCTCTTTTGAACACTCCTCTCTCCTCAACCTTTCCTATAGTTGAGCACCTGGACTTCCCAAGGCATGGGAGGCAGATACTCACCTGCCTGCTGCCACCCTAGTCTGTGTGGGCCCCTCCTCCCAGAACAAACCTCTTCTACAGGGGAGGGTGGATAGGCCCGGAGGTACTGTCCTCAGGGCCAGTGAGTGACTGGAGGGAAACCACTTTGAGCTAAGGAAAAGGGCTTCACTGTTGGCCAGGCACAGTAATCCTAGCACTTTGAGAAGCTAAATTGGGAGGATTGCTTGAGGCCAGGAGTTTGAGCCCAGCCGGGGCAACATAATCAAACCCCATCTCTAAAAAAAAAAAAAAAAAAAGACAAACTAGCTGGGCACGGTGGCAGCTGTCTGTACTCCCAGGTACTCAAAAGGCTGAGGTAGGAAGAACATTTCAGCTAGGAGTTGAGGCTGCAGTGAACTATGATGATGCCCCTGCACTCCAGCCAGGGCAACAGAGCAAGACTCTGTCTCAGAAAAAGAAAAAAATGCTCCCCAGATTTCCTTTTAAATTAGGAGCAAGGGGTATGACATGAAAATTGATTATTCCATGCCCTGACTGGGGGAGGAAGAGCAGGACTGAAGCCTCCCAGTCAGGCCTACTCCTAGCAGGAGTAGGGGTGAAGACCCCTTGGCTGTTACATCTATCAAATCTGGGCCCCTCCTGGGATCTTTAGGCCACTAGCTGAGTGGCGAGAACAGCACCTGCAGTCACTGCCCCACTGACCAGGGACTAGGGAAAAGGGTGCCGCCTCTCCAGCCCAGGCATTCACTTTGCTTAGTGGAGGTTGAACCCAAAGAGTTGCTCTTGAGCATCTAAAACCACTATTGTGTCCCTTTTCTGAGCCATTTTTCTCCTTATCAAATTCATTCTTTAAGTCAAGTAGGGATAATATTACATCAAGAACCAGGGACAGTTGTGGGGAGAGTCATTTGAGTAAACAGGTTTAAAAGCGTTGTTGATAGGTGGCTCTGCCGTTTGTGGGGTGCCAGGGCAGAGGCAGCCTCGCCACTGGCTGCAAAGGGGGGGCTCCCAACGGGTTCAGTTGCACTCCTCAGTCTACAGGTGGCACTGGCGAGGGCGGACCCCGAATTTGCTTTCTATGGAAGGGCGAGACCTCAGAAATGTTGGCTTCTGGCTCCGCAGCGCCTATGGCTCAAATGGCTAAGGTGCCAGCAGCATACACCTAAAGTGGCAGGTTCAAATCTAGCCGGGGTGCCAAACAACAATGACAGCTGCAACAAAAAAATAGCCAGGCATTGTGGCGGATGCCTGTGGTTCCAACTACTTGGGAGGCTGAGGCAGGAGACTCACTTGAGCCCAGGAGTTGGAGGTTGCTGTGAGCTGTGATGTCACAGGATTCTACCCAGAGGGACAGCTTGAGGCTCTGTCTCAAAAAAAAAAAAAATGCTGGCTTCTGATTGGCTGAGGAGGGCTTTCTGTATCTCTGCTTGATAGAGAAAGATAACATTTGTGGCAAGACATCTCATAAATTTGCACATCAGGGAAAATCCTTGGTGGAATCTATTTATGATAAATACATCGTTTATTTATAAGAGAGCTGAGGTCTAGGTCTCTAGGACCTACCAGACCTTCCTCTTTCGTTCTTTTTTTTTTTTTTTTTTTTTTTTTTTGCAGTTTTTGGCCAAGGCTGGGTTTGAACCTGCCACCTCCAGCATATGAGATCAGCACCCTACTCCTCTGAGCCACAGGCACCGCCCTCCTCTTTCATTCTTAGTTGTTGTTTTTTTTTTTTTTGTTGTTGTTGTTGTTTTTGAGACAGAGCCTCAAGCTGTTGCCCTGGGTAGAGTGCTATGGCATCACAGCTCACAGCAACCTCCAATTCCTGGGCTCAAGCGAGTCTCCTGCCTCTGCCTCCCAAGTAGCTGGGACCACAGGCGCCCGCCACAATGCCTGGCTATTTTTTTTTGGTTGTAGCCGTCATTGTTGTTTGGTGGGCCCGGGCTAGATTCAAACCCGCCATCTTAGGTATATGTGGCTGGCGCCTGTTGCTGTTTTTTGAGATAGAGTCCCACTATGTCACCCTCGGAAGAGTGCTGTGGAGTCCCAGCTCACAGTAACCTCAAACTCTTGGGCTTAAGCGATTCTCTTGCCTCAGCCTCCCAAGTAGCTGGGACTACAGGCACCCACCACAGTGCCTGGCTATTTTTTGTTGCAGTTGTCATTGTTGTTTTAGGGCCCGGGTTGGGTTCGAACACACCAGCCTCAGTGTATTTGGCAGCCTTCTACTATTCGGTAGGCACTGGGCAGGGTTCACTGGAGTCAGTAGTGAGCAAAACAGACATGGGCCCTGCCCTCAAGGAGCTCACAGACAAATGGGAGAGACAGAGGTGACTGGAGGGAGCCCACTGAGTGGAACACTTAAGAATCTTTGTGGGGAGTTCACAGAAGTGTGGCCCTGACAGCTACTACTGAATTAGCTTCACGCGGTACTGAAGCTAATTGATCTCATTGCAGAAGACCAGAAGAGTGCCTTACCAGGAGAGTGGGGGAGGTTTGGAGGACCCTCAGGAGGGTTTGGGTTGTGGTTGCCCTGGGGGGGCTGGAGTGGGGAACAGAGCATGTCATTTCCAGAATATTTTCTTCTTGCCCCAGACTGAAAACTGTCTCTGAGGTTGGATCTGTTAGGGGGACTGAAAACTTTGTCACTGGAGGGGGCAGCATTAAAAAGACTGGCAAAATAAACACACGCTCTCCCCCAACGTGTGAAGCAAAGGCCTGGCACAGGTGTGGACTGCAGAGGGAAGAGGGGGACAAAATGGCAGGAAGGTGTCTAAGGCTGCAGAGTCTGGCCCAGGTGGCTTGCCATGGTGGGACATGACACAGAAGGTCATCATTGCTATGGCAAAAACATTTCTCCTGAATTGGAGACCTACTAGAATAAAATTGTATGTTTTCGAATTGGAGACCTACTAGAATAAAATTGTATGTTTTCTTTTTGTTCACCTAAAATGTTGCCAGTTACAGGATAGTAGGGGCTCAGGCAGAGAATATCAGGGAGCTCCTGCATTACCCTCCCTCCATGACTCACACTCTTACTGCACTTTTTCCCCCAGAGCATTTTCCACCTCTTGACATTGCACAATCTTTATTGTTCATTTGCACTAGAATTTCAGCTTCCTGAAGGTGGGTACCATGTCTTGTTTTTTCTGTTTCCCCAGGGTCTAGAATATGGCTAGCACATAGTAGGTACTCAAGAAACGTTCTCTGCCGAGCTGTAGAGAAACCTCCCTGTAAGTGTAGAGTGCACAGAGCCTGTTATCTCTGGTGAAGGATTAATTGTTCTGAGAGGGCTCTGTTTAGTGCAGGGCAAATTAGCCCCTTTCTCCTGGGAGAAGGCTGGGACAAGACCCTGGTGTTTCAGAGGCTAGAAAACACCACCTCACCCAGAGAGGGCAGTGCATATACTTGGTGGTGAGAGTGAGGTCTGTGACATAGCCCTCCCCCTACTGTTCTCATCCTTACTTGGTACTCCAGGCCCAGCCTCCATCCCCAGAAGTGGTTATTCCTGTGATTTGAAGGCTCTATAGGTTGTATTCAGGGCAGAGATTTGGCTCAGTGCTCCGGACCCCACCTTGTGATCTCTGAAGGTGGTCATGCTCCATGTCTATGCAGCAGAGACAAAACAGTGCTGCAAGTCTGAGCATGCTTGCCGGCCCTGGGAGGCACCATCAGGGTGACTCTCAGGACTCAGTACTGGGCATGGGGCTGAGGCCCTGAGGCAGTAGATCCCCACATCCCCATCACTGCCTCCTGCCTGTGAGTCCAGGAAGGGTCTGGCCATGTGACTTCACCATAGTGCTAATTGATCTCATTCCATAAGACCAGAAGGGTGCCTTGCCCAGAGGGGGAGGTTTGGAGGAGCCTCAGGAGGGTTTGGGTTGGGGTTGCCCTGCTAACAAATACAGACACTAGGCCCGGCGCCTGCGGCCCAAGTGGCTAAGGCACCAGCCACATACATCTAAGGTGGTGGGCTCGAATCCAGCCCGGGCCCGCCAAACAACAATGATGGCTGCAACCAAAAAATAGCCGGGTGTTGTGGCGGGTGCCTGTGGTCCCAGCTACTCGGGAGGTGGAGGCAGGAGACTCACTTGAGCCCAGGAGTTGGAGGTTGCTGTGAGCTGTGATACCACAGCACTCTACCCAGGGGGACAGCTTGAGGCTCTGTCTCAAAAAAAAAAAAAACAAATACAGACACTAGTGTCAGAGGAAGGAAGGAAAGTCAGGGTTATTGATCATTTGCTCTGCACCCAGCCCTGCTCCCGGTGTTTCACATGTTGTTTTAATATGATCCTTTTAACAACTATATAAGTTGTTTATGGATGCATAGAATAGGGCTGTGACCTGAGGTCACACTCTAGAAAGGAGAAGTATCAGGATTCAAACGCAGGTGTGCCTGCCCTGGAAGACAAGGGCAGGGGCCCAAGGAAGGCCATCCCAGGAGCAATATTCTGGCCAAGCAAGAAGAGAGAGAGGAGAAAGAGAGAGAAAGAATATATAGATGACAACTCCAGAGGAGGCTGTCATGTGAGAATAGTGGGAGCAAAGACAGTGGCAGAAGGAGGAGACTTACAGAGAGAGACTTGCAGAGAGCCAGCTCATAGGCAGACGATGGAGAGAAGAATCAAAAGGCTAAATCAAGGTATGAGGTGGCAGATCTGGGCTAGGTCTGGGAAGGCTGTGGGGGAAGCCTGAGGCAGTTGAAGGTGCCCCAACAGGACTCCAATAAGGGCAAGAGTCATACACACAAATGCCCCCAGGAGCTAGGCAGGTCCCATCAGCCAGCAGCTGAGCCAAAGGGTGGTATGCAGAACTGAGAACAGAGAACCGAGAACAGGAGCAGGAACTGTAGGCACCCTGCCTTTTCCAGGCAGCTGGGTGTGCAGAGAGCATGCCAGGTGGCTGTAGGACCCAGGCTCATGCCTCAGCCCTCTTTGTACTCATTGCATGGTCTTTATCACCCCCTTTTAGTCTGAGTTTTCTCTATAGATGGACATTCCTCTGCATCACCTTAAACCATGTATTCATTACCACACTAAAAAGTAGTCTTTTGCCCATCTCAGTTAGGACCAGCCTACATAATCATTAGGTTCTCAGTTTCATTTCTGGGCCAGTGCACCCTCTGGGTCACTATACATTAGTCATTTGCTCTCAGATTTGGCACCCACAATGTGTCTTCTAGCTCCTTTTCACATGTTTCACGTTGGTGGGTATCTGGGAAGGTCGATATCTCATTTGGATGTCCTCCAGCAGGTATATCCTAGAATGAAAAATTGCTTTATATGGGCCATGGAAATTGGCCTCCCACCTAGCAGGAAGTGCCTCCAGGTAGCAGTGGGCTCTCACAAAGTCCTGAGATGAAGGCTCAGTTCCTATGCACCAGAGCAAATAGGTATGATGCTAGCCTTGGGTTGGGGGTGGTGGTGGTGTGTCATTCAGAAAGACAGATAATGGTAGGTGAGTTTGATTTTTTTTTGAGACAAAGTCTCACTTTTACGCTCTGAGTAGAGTGCCATGACACCATAGCTCACAGCAACCTCAAATTCTTGGGCTTAAGTGATTCTCTTGCCTCAGCCTCCCAAGTAGCTGGGACTACAGGCGCCCACCACAACACTCGGCTATTTTTAGAGACGGAGTCTTGCTCTGGCTCAGGCTGGTCTCAAACCTGTGAGCTCAGACAATCCACCTGCCTCAGACTTCCAGAGTGCTGGGATTACAGGTGTGAGCCGCTGTAACTGGCGGTAGCTGGAGTTTTTAATGCAATAAACTGGTATTATTTGTAAACTTTGTTCAGACACTATTCTAGTTTTTCACGAGTGTTGATTAATGGGCAAAAAATTAATTATCTACATCATACCTGTCTATACTTAATCACTCATTTGTACTTTAGGTATTTGTCTACAACACTTGTTTTAGACACCAGAGATCTTGGAGAATATAGTATCATATGCTGTAAAGTGACCTGAAGAAAGATGTCACCATCCCCACCCTCAGGGAGTTTACAGTTGGCTCTGGAAGACAAGAGAAGTGAGAGTTAAAAATCTCTGAGGTGTAGGTGGTGCCTGTGGCTCAAGGAGTAGGGCGCTGACCCCATAAACTGGAGGTGGCGGGTTCAAAGCTGGCCCTGGCCAAAAAATTGAAAAAATAAAAACTCTGAGGTACAAAGTATTGAATGAATGAGAGATGAGAAGCATAAACAGAAACAGGCGGTTGGATGCTAACTTCTTGACTGTGACACACTGAAGGGTCTTCTCTCCTCTGCCTCAGTTGCTTCTTTCTCTAGAACTTCCTCTTTCCTGTTCATAGCTCTGGGCCATCCTGGATCGTCATCAGAGGGCCCACCATCACTTGGCTACTACCTATGCAAATTTTACATTGACCACTGATGAGAAAAATAACGCAATCCAGACATAGATTGGGAGTGTGGGGCTTTTGCCACTGGAGTTCCCCTGCACCCCTGCCTGGTCTTGAGTGGTGGCAGTAGGAGGTGCAGTGGCAACAGGCTCTGGGGGCAGGTGGTTGGGGCCAAGGGGGACTGTCTCTGACTTAGCAGTGAGGGCCTGTCCTGGTTCTTCTGTCCCAGAACTTTGGCTCTGCTCAGAAGCCATACAGTAAAGGTGGTAGAATCGTTCTGGTGTGGATGTTGTCCTATAAATTTTTGCTCCCCAGAAATTCAGTTGTCTTAGGTCTTAGTTCTCCTTGGAGTCAGATGGAGGCTACCTACAGGCTGCTGCCTGGGAATGGTCAGGGAAGGCTTTCTCTGGCTAGGGCTTCAGAGGATGCAACAATGCTCCCTGCCCCCCAGGAGCAGGGCAAGTGCCAGTTTCATGGGCACAGCTGCCCTGAGCAGCTGCCCAGACACAAGCATGGCCAGTGCGGGGGAGGGGAGGTGTCTGAGGGTCTTCAGCAGAGCTGTTGCCATGGGGAATGACAGTAGAGCCAGATGGTCTAACTCTTCCAGAGAAGCTTTAAGTTTGGGCTTTCCTGTGAAATCTTCAGATATTTCACCATTTGCAACCCATTAAATTGTTTTAAAAACACCTCTTAGGCCAAACAAAATAAGACTTTGGGTCACACTCTGTTCTACCCTCCAGTTTAGACCCCAAACAGCAAACGGAATGTCTACTTCTTTAGTCCAGACAATCTGGCCACAGTTGTTGGGTGCTGTACCCCTGAAAGTGCCCCTTCCCTGAGAGCTAAGTTGGAGCCAGTGTGGGCATGGGGTCACCAGTGACCCAGCCCTGGAAGGTTTCAGCCAGGTGAGGGGTTAGAAGTGGGTATCACCCTACCTTGCCTCTGTGGCCCACTTCCTTTAGGGCCAGACACTGCTGGCCCCAAGTATGCAGTGGGTTCGGACCAGGTATAGTGATGCTTCCTCATCACTCTGCCCCAGTTCTGGGCCTGAGGTGGGGAGGGGACACATGTCACCACAGGCACCAGCCGTCTTGACTACCCAGAGGCGGGACACTGGTGTGTGCTGCCTCCTGCTCTGAAATAGAAGCCACGTCCTTCTCATTCCAGGGAAGCTGGGGGCTGGGTCCTAGAAGGCCCTCTGCATCTTGCTTTGCCCTTGTAATTTTTAAGGTAAATCTATGAAGAGATGTCTTTATTTGCTTTGTAAGTGTTTTAGGTTGAGTTGATTTTGTTTTGACGCATTGGTTCAAAATAAGATTGACCCTTTGGAAAATCAACTTGCTGAAGCCATTTATTCAGTTTCAGCTCGAGGGTTTAATTGAAAACAGCTGAGGCGCACTGACATCACCACAGGCCTCCAGACTGAAAGGGACCTCAGAGGAGGCGCGCTGGCCAGGAGAGGGGGAGCCTGGCTTCAAAAGCCAGAGCCAGTGAAGCGAGGTTTTATCCGAAGAAGAAGGTTTTGCTTCAAAAATAGTTCCTTTAATATGTTTTTCAAAATACGAAGAAGCTAAAGGAGTTGACCAGGCATATTTAAGATCTTATAAGGGTAGGAAACAGTAAAAGAACTCACTGCAACTCTGTCTAAATGTGGTCTTAGGCCGTGCTCGAGCAAGTGAAGGGGTGAGTTCATGCACCGAGACAGTATGGTTCCTGGTATTTCGTATTTTTGCTACCATTTTATTTACTTACAGTTGGACTCCTCTTCCCTTAGCACTTTTCTTCTGTACCTTGGGTTTGGTGATTAACAAGCATCACTTTGTACCCTTGCCTTTTTACAAGTACCTCCTGCCGCCTCTTGCCTGGGGCTGAGCCTCCTGAGGGCAGGGACAACATTCTTGCTCAGTTGATCTGCGGACCCAGCACTCCTAGTATGAACAGCAAACTGAGAACTCTATTTCATTTCAGTGCAATACACCATCTATGTATCTAACATTGTGAAGAACTTAAGCAGAATCTGGCCAGATTAGTTTAGATTAGTCACTGAGTGACCTCCTCTGGGAGGATGAGTACCATGCCGCAGATGGAAAGGAAAGCCTGAGACCCAGACAGAGGCACTGTGAGGATGCCTAGTGAGGTGACTTTGGCTGGGAGGGTGAGGTGAATGCTCGTTTAGCCCAAGACCAGGATATAAAGTGAGTGATCTGGCATTTTTGAAGGGAAAAATGTCCTTACACACCCTGGCCTCAGGTTCAGGATGATTCCAAGCGGCAGGGCCAGTTCCCTTGATGCATATTGGCAGAGGAAGGCTGGAAGGAGCAGACACACTCCCACAGGAGCTCCCCAACTCCCCCATCTGGCCCTGGGCCATTTAATCGCCTCGGCTTTAGCTTCCTGAGCTGTCAGGATGGATCCTTCACCCTCTAGAGTTCCATGACTCTTTGACTTGTCCTAACCCTCAAGTGGCAGTGGGAATGTCACAGCCTCTCTGTGGAACTAATGAGTAACTTTCTTTTGATACCCCCTAGTGTGTGGGGTTGGAGTGGAGGTTCTCCAACCTGAGGGTATTGGTGGAGCTGGGCAAGTCTCATTAGTGTGAGGCCCTGTTCAGGACTGGATGTGACAGGTGGGATGGGCAATTTCTCAGGGGGCAGAGAGCCCCAGAGACTTTTCAATCCTGCCCTGCAAGGTCAGGGTGGAGGATGAGGTGCCCCAAGATGTTTTAAGATTAAAGAATGTATATTAGCAAATCTGGGTGGTTTTATCTCCACTGTGGTTTTCGAGTGAGGCCGGCCAGGTTCCCATTAAGCCAACTGACTCAACACTCCACATCTTCCTTCGAGCCATCTCCCTGCTTTCCTCCCCAAAACCTGAGATAGTCTTCCTCTTCCATAAAATTTTGCTGAAATTCTATCACATTAGCAAGTTGACACCGTGGGAAGTGGAAGAACAGCAGAGTCAAGCAGACAGATGGGCCTGTCACTCCCTTACTGTGTGAAGGTACTTGGCCTCTGAGTGTGGTTCTTCTGGGAACTGATAACTCCTATATCACAGCTTTGTCAAGCAGATGACACCAAATAAGATCACATATGTAAGCACACCTGGAATACTGTAGGCACTTAATATATGCTCATTTCCTTCCCGTTAGAGCAAAGCCCTCTTGAAAAAATGTATCTGTTTCTGGCAGCCAGTGACTTCAGCTACCGCCCCCCTACCCCATATATATGTCCTATAGAATTATCTTGCTGTTTTTTCTGTTCTAATCTTTTCCTTCTTGTATTCCTTCCTGGCATCTTTAATCAGCTGTTCTCTGGCTTCTGCAGGGACAGTTCCATTTTCTTCATTTGTACGTCCCCACAGTGCTTGGACAATATTCTCAGGGCCTGGCTGCCCATGGTTTCTGTGCTTCCAAGTTCCCCCAGGTCTCTGCTGGAAGTGAGTTCCTGTCTTGGGTGTGCCTTGTGAGGTGACTTCATCAGGGAGTGTGTACAATCCGACTAGAGTGTGACCTTGTCCCCCTGAATAGAATCTGTAGGGGAATAAAAACCCAATCTCTATTATAAAACGGGGGCAGGAAAAGGCTGGTTAGCCCTAGGAGAGGGGGTTGGGGGTGGGTCAGGGTAGGGGCCTCAGTAAACAGTTGAACAAGGGCCTCTTGCAGCTCCACCCCAGCTTTAAACCCCAGGTTTGCAGAGTTTAGCTGCAAAGGCCCCCTAATGACCCCAATCTAATTCCTCTCGACTCTTGACTCTCCAGTGATGGCTGGAGGCGGCAGATAAGCTGGACTCCTTGAGCCAGACAAGCCCAGGAAATTCCTGTGTCCTCCCTTCGGCTGCAGCTGTACACTATAAACTGGGCTGTGGTGAGGGTGAGGTGTGGTAAGCAGGTGGGCTGGGAGATAAGAGGCTTCAGGAGTGGACAAGGTAGCCAGGGCAGCCAAAGCTTGCACCTGGGGCAAGGGTAGGGCTGGGCTGAGGGAGCCCTGTTCCCAGCCCTAACTAATTGGTATATCCCAGTGGAAAGCAAGTGGGGATCTAATTAGGGTAGAATCCAGAGCTAATGAGCTGTGGCAACAACAGGACAAAGGAATTAATTACCACAGGTCTAAGGCACAGGACTAGAGGGAATCTACCCCAACTCTGCCTCTTTCCTACTCTCCCCCTCCTCAGCCCTTCCTTGTGTCCTCTCTGCCTTTCCTGGTACATACCTACAGTCAAGCCACTGTCCCCAACTGCACAGCTCACTCTTCTTGCCTTCAGCTCTGTCTCTCCACATCCCGTTTGTCCTCCCTCTCTTGTCCTCTTTCCCTGGATCTCTAGCCTCCATGTCCCTCATTTCACCCTGCTGCTCTCTGTACTTGATTCTTTGTTCTCAGACAGACTGGGAAGAGCTGGGTTCTGGGCTCCCAGGGTAGGCTGGGTGGCAAAGGGTGAACCTAGGTTGCCTAGGCAATAAGGAAAGTAGGACAAACACCAGCCAGCAGTCAAGAGATAAAAGAGGAACCCACAGAAGAGGGTACTGGGGCCCACCCAAGCCTAGACACCTTATTAATCCTTGCCCCACCGTCCCAGCCTGACTCACCCCAGGACCTGGTCCAGAAGATGGCGCAGGCCGTCTCTGCGGCAGCTCCCACCAAACCCCCATTGGTGCCAACACCAGTGCCTGGCTCCTGCCCCTTGGCCCAGAGCTCTTACTCTGCCACCTGGCCTCCTCCCACTCTCAGCAAGCTCAGAGGCATTTCCTGCTTTCAAAAGACCAACCCATCAGGGGAGCCCCACAGAGGTAATTCTTGGATGGGAGCAGGGAGGACAGGCTCCTCATCTTCTCCCACAGCCATTAGGCTTAGTGGAGAAGCCTTGGGGCCTGCTCTGAAGGAAAGCAGTTGGGGAGCCCTGGGGAGGACTTGTGAGGCGGCAGACCCAGGACCAGACCCAGTTAGGGATGGATGTCTGTAGTGAAAGACACCTTTTCTGGTGGGGAGGGAAAAAGGCTCAGTGACTGAGGTCTTGGGACCAGGCCATGGTGGGGGAAACACCAAGATCACAAGCTGAGGCCCAAGTCAAAGAGCCAGTGGAGGAAGTTCCACCTCACCCGCAGTCTTTTGCTGAGCCTAAAGCTTTGCCCTGTTCTCCACAAAGAAGACTGTAGCGCTCGCAGCCTAAATGCCTAAGCCAGAGGACCCTGTGGGGTGTGTGTCTGTGTGTGCACACACGTGCATACATGCACCCTCAGACTCACTGTGCCCTCACCAAAACAGGCAGCATCCTCTGCCCTGCCACTTCCACAGGCTTCAGGTCCATGAACTCTTGACTAGGGGCGCGGCAATGCGGTAGGCTGACCTTCACACAGGTTTTCTTGGTTGAGGACTGAGTAGGGCTGGGGCTGACTCAGACTATCATTGAATGAAGGACACTGACTCCTTATTAGCAGAAAGCTGGGTCTGAGGGCTGCAACGTCTCTATGCTAGCCACAACTCTCAAGCTCACAGGGACACAGCCCTGATTTCTCAGGCCCCACTCTACCCAGTCTCCCTCTCTCTCGTGAACCCAAGGACCAACATTTCTAAGTATTTAGAATAGATTTCTCCCTCAAGGGGCCTGACTTTGCACCCACTGTCCTGAGTCTGATGAGGTCAGAGAGCAGTTGAGTTCCTCCAAGCCCACTCCTCACCCTGTAGTATAAACCCAGACCAGGTTCCAACCATGACCTTTCAGGGCCTGAAGTCAGTGAGGCCTGAGACCTGTGTGGTGCCCAATACAGAGCTGGCACTCATTAAGGATCCTCTTTTTTTTTTTTTTGAGACAGAGCCTCAAGCTATCCCACTGGGTAGAGTGCTGTGAAATCACAGCTCACAGCAACCTCCAACTCCTGGGCTCAAGCGAGTCTCCTGCCTCAGCCTCCCAAGAAGCTGGGACCACAGGCACCCACCACAACACCTGGCTATTTTTTGGTTGCAGCCGTCATTGTTGTTTTTGGCGGGCCCAGGCTGGATTCGAACCCACCACCTTAGGTGTATGTGGCTGGCGCCTTAGCCATTTGAGCCACAGGTGCCAAGCCAAGGATTCCCTTGAATGAATGACAGTCCTACCTCTAGCCACCATGTCCCTTCTCAATCTCTCCTTTAGCAGTGATAAGGTTCATTTACTTCAGAAATACAGAGATGGCTATGTGGTGTTTATCTCTTCATCACCCCAACCTCCCAGCAAATTCTAGTTTTCCTCATGACCGCCTTTAGACATTGAAAATTTTCAGTATGAAAGAACTCACAACCCATTCTAACCTTCACAGAACTGGCAGACTAATACTGGATCTGGTAAGCTGGTTTGATGTCCATTTCTTTTACACTATGGTCCTACCCAAGCTTTCCCCCCTTAGAGTAGAGGCAGACATACCTGTGCATGAGGCTAGAGACACATCAAGCCTGGGGTGCCAGGTTTCCCAGGCTAGGTTAAGTGTCTAGAGAAGGCATCCGAAACCCTGGGATCTGCTACTCATAATGACGTAGGCCTGTAACATCCATCTTAGCCAGTAACTGATTTCTCTCTTAGAAGAATAATACTCATGGGAGATGGAGCTTCAGGTAGGCTGAAACAGCCCATTTGGGGCCTGAATACTGTTTAGTGTGGAAGACGGTATTTGCATGCTAGGGAAAGTGTCTTTTTTTTTTTTTTTTTTTTTTGAGACGGAGCCTCAAGCTATCCCCCTGGGTAGAGTGCCATGGCATCACAGCTCATAGCAACCTCCAACTCCTGGGCTCAAGCGAGTCTCCTGCCTCCGCCTCCCAAGTAGCTAGGACCA